>JAREYC010000012.1:28597500-28767500 GCA_030015325.1 Cryptoblepharus egeriae
TGGAGACTGAATTCGGCTGGAAAAGGTGAGCGTTAGATTTGAGTAAATACAGCAGGTACAGCAGATGACCGGAAAAACCTGGATTTGTCCGGATATTTAGCCTCCTGTCCGGGTGTCCTACATTTTGGCATAATTGTCCTACATTTTGGCTTCATTTTGAAACTTTGTGATAGTGCATAGTACCCCATCATGCCATATGTCGTTGGATTCGTATGGAAGAGCAGAATCCAAGGCAAAAATCAGTTTTGAGATATCTCCTTCCTATCAAAAGTTATGGTCAAAAAACTGAAAAACAAAAACAAAAAATACATTTTTTGGCAATTTTTTTTCACCAGGTAGGAATTTTGGCCTGGGATTAGGAATTTTGGCCTTGGGGTTCAGGATTTTTGGGTTTAGCATCTGGTCACCCTGAGTAGTTATCCAAACCTATTTTGTCTACCTTACCACTTTAATTTGTATTGCTTGTATTTGTATTCAGCAATCCCAAGAAATATAGGTTGAAATCCTATAAGTTTAGGGTTGCCTTATGTCCCAGAAAACAGGGACAATCCTGATTTGGGGGGATTGTGTTCACATACCTGCAAATGGCGCAGAGGGTTCCATTCCGATTTTGTGTAGGAGAATTATGACAACCCTATATAAGATCCTTTAAGAGGGGTGTCTAAGCCCCACTAATACAGGTTTCCGGATCTTGTGGTGCGCTTACGACAGCCGCCTCCCTTGACTTTCGACCGCAGCTTACTGTAATCTTGGGATGGGCTCGGCTCCGAAATGTGCCCCATCCCTAGAAACCATAAATCAGCGCAAGCCAACATTCCCCGTCATTAGACTAATCTCCTAAATGGCCTTGTTTCAATATACTTTAAAGTTCAAAAGAGGAAAATGAGAGATTGCATTTTAATGAAGCGCTCGGCAGTGGAGGCATCCCGTTTTCATTATACGGTATCTGAGCAGCAGCCAAGATGCAGGAAACAGCTGGGCTTTTGGGGGGGGGGGGACGGCCGTCAATAATGGAAAACACCGAGGAAAGGACGGGCTTGAGTTTTGTTGCCGGCATATGCCATCTTGGAGAACTTCTGCAGGCTTAACTGTGGAAAGAATATTTCATCAACATGATGCACAACTTAATCATTGCACAGCGCGACAAAAAAGTACAGGTGGATCAACGCGCGAGTCTTCATTACGATGATCTTCCAAATTTACCATGCCAAATGCCTTACCTTCCAAATGCCTTACCATGGATGGTGATCGTGGAGAGCTGCCTTGCTTTTTCCACCACACAGCCCAGAACATGATGCTTTATCTGTTTACTTAGCATAAGGGGGTCTCCAAACCCCAACCCAGGGCCAGGTGCAACCCATGGAAGACCTCTAAGTGGCCCACAACCGGACTCTGGTCCCTTTAGTGCTTCTGACCCAGTTGACTGAACACGACTGGAGATGTGATGGTGGGGTGGGGAAAATGGGTGTCCATGTAATTATGTGCGTTATTTCCGTGCTGCATATATATAGCACCAGCAGGCCTCCGTCAGTCTTGAAAGACTATGGTATTGTGCTCGGCGCTGCATACGCTGCATGCGAAGCACGAAAGCCTGGGTTGGATTATTATGGAGGATAGGCTGTTACCCAAGCAGCAAATCCCCCTCTCCATGCCACTGAATTAGTCCAATGGAAAGGCAGAGCCAATACGATTGGATCCAGCTGGCGTCGCAGAGCTGGGCTAAGGACAGGAGCTCACCCTGTCTTGTGGGGCCGACCCAGGTCTCGAACCCTGGCCTGCTGGTTAACAGGCACAGCATCTTAACCGCTTGCGCCACCCACAGTGCTATATGAGCACTACAAAGTGTTATATCTATATCTATATCTATCTATCTAGAAATAGATATAGATATAGATATAGATATAGATATAGATATAGATATAGATATACACATTCTGTGTGTTGGTGCTTTCAGAAATCTTAGAAATCGAGCCCATTTATTCATTAATCTAAATTCTGTCTCTAATGTATGTATTGAAATTTTATATTTATATTTATATTTTATATAAATATTTTTTCTGGCCCTCCACTCTGTGCCACATATCTGATGTGGCCCAAAATATTTGGGGACCCCTGATTTAGCATGATCCACATGCATGATTCTTTCTAAAACGGCAAGAAGCACATGGAACTATTATAGAGTCCCAAAAGTGTACCAAAAATGGGGCAAATTTCTGGATTGGAGAAACGTCCTCCGGATCTGCTTTGGGAAATATGGACACCCTTCAAGGGCAAATGCAAAACAAGCCCCGTTTCCCCCCCTCGGACCATTAGAAAAAAATAACGATGCATGTGTGATAAGATTCCCTCCCCCAAGGATGCAGCCAGCACTTCAAAGGCCATTAAATTCGCAGCAATCCGCTTTTGTTCTTAACTCCCCCTTTAAAGAATGTCAAACCAATTAAGGGAAAGCCAAACGACTGTACAGGCTGAAGCTCTGTTTTGCAACATGAAAAGGTCTACACATTCCTCCCAGATCAGAGCGTGACTTTCAGCTCCGTCAATCTCCGCAAGGTGGTCAACCTGTGTCAAAGCTACATCCTTTCAAGCTGGGGGGGGGGGGGAAGCTTCTTTAAGAGAATATTCCCCCATCCAAAAATATTTCTTATATGTTTGCCCAATCCGATTTCCCCTATACTATATTAAATAATTTTTTATAGGATGTTCCCCTATAAAAATATTTCCTAACCAATTGGGGCCGGCGCAACTCATCTGTCTCCCTGTTACCTGCCTGTGCATTGACCTAACCCCACTTGGAGTGGTTCAGAAGTGGCTTCAGGGTGACCATATGACCGTACATTTCCGGATTTGCCCTCTTTTTTAGTCTCCTGTCTGGGTGTCCTCCAAAAGGATGTCATTGTCCTCCATTTAGGCCTCATTTTGGCACTTTGCAATGGTGTGCAGAACCCCATCATGTCATATGTCGTTGGATTTGTATTGAAGAGCGGAATCCAAGGCAAAAATCGGTTCTGAAATATCTCCTTCCTATCAAAAGTTAAGGCCAAAAAACAAAAAATCAAAAACATGCATTGAGCTCAATGGGAAAGTGAAAGTGCCCAATATCATGGGTTTACTCATGAGTAGGCAAACATGCCATTTTCCGCCAGAAAGGCCAGGCTGAGAGGATTCCAAGCCCTTGTCCTCTTTTTGAGGTTTGGCATCTGGTCACCCTGCTTACGGCACTTTTTTGGGCACCTCCAGGCCAGCACAGGACTTGTGCCGGGACTTAAGCTGGCCTAACTGGGAGTTAGGACTACAGCCATAGAGAAGAAGCAGAGCATGGTGGGGGGAAGCATAGAATGGATGTAAAGGTAAAGGTAATCCCTCACAGGTTGTACTACTTCTCGTGACCAATTCTAGGGTGCGGTGCTCACCCCTGTTTCTAAGCCAAAGAGCCAGCCTTATCCAAAGACATCTCCAAACGGATATAGGGATATCAGTAATAATCAAGATACCAGATTATTTATATTATTTATATTTATCAGTATTTATATACATAATCTGTATTTATATATTGCTTTCAACAAAAAGTTCTCAGTTGACAGAGAACAGCAAATATCAAAAAATATAAAATATAAAAAATGCAAAAAAATAGAAAGTAAAAATATAATTATAAAAAAGCAAAAAAATATAAAAAATGTCTTTTTAAATGATATTCTTTCCCACTCATACCCCCCAAATCCACAGTAACTACAGGAGCACTTAAGCACTTGCACCCATAATTACTGCACCATCTAGAGAAAACCTCTGGGAAGTTCATATTGGAATCCAGAGTAAGTTGTTCCTACACCAGAGCAAGGACTCTGGATTTTGCCCATATACCACCTGAATACTAAATAGCGGGATGTACCAAATTGAATGTAGGGAAAGTCAGAACAGTCATCAGGAAAGATTTCTTGACTGTAATTAGCCTGTGGAACCTCTTGCCATAGGATGTGGTGAAGGCTTGGCACCTGCCTGGGATTGGGTACGTTTATGCATCATGGCAAGATGGCGCAAGCATCTGATTTTTGTTTGCAGAACCCAATCCGGCCGTAAAACCAGACTTTGCATCGTGTTTATTCCCAAAGCCTCTCTGTTGACTCGGTTGCCCCTTTCCCATCAGATCCATCTCTATAATGATATACAAGATAATGCCCTTCTCTCCAGCAGTAATTTGCAGTTGCGGATAATGAGCAGTGAAGTGTTTCGGGATGAGTGTCCGGGGAGGGTTGATGATAGCCTTGCGCCAGTAAAGGAACAGCAGTTTAAATATAACATAAAATACAATGGATTACCAACCCGACGTTGTAATCTTGGGAAGACGGTCTACTTTCCAAAGCGGGAGCTATTTTTTGGATGAATTATGTACTCATCTTAAGTACATAAGGCTTAGTGGCGGTGAGACGTCCGTTGCTGTCTCATAAAAAGCATACAAGGGGAACTACATCGGGGTAACATCCGGCGCCGCTTGACGTGGTATTAACTGAGTCAATATTATTGCATGGGCAGCTTTTCTAAATGAAACGCTTCGCTAGACGAGAGCCACATACTCAGGTAGGGACAAGCATGGAAATGCAAGCCTGTTAATGTCAATGAGGGAGAAACGTCCTTCCTCTTGATTCCGAATGCAATTTGCGGCCACAATCCTATCCTATTAAGGCCGGCGTAACTCATGTATCTCCTTATTTTCTTGGTGGTGTGCGGAGGCTGGCGCAGCAGAGGTGCACAGATGCCTTACAACGCTTTCGTGACACCTTCAGGCCAGCACAGGATTTGTGCCAGCCTCATCAGGGGTTAGGATTGCACCATTTTCACATCCCCCCAAATGCATTAGAAAAATCCTGGCTTTCCCCCATAGCCTACCCCCTTTTTGAAGTAACATTGTGCAAACAAAATAATATTTACTAGGACAATGTTCTTCAGATTTGGGTTGGGATCACAAAAAGAATCGTGAACCTCAGTTGTGGGTTGTGGCAACTTATGGGAATGAAAAAGCTTGAAGACTACTGGACTATAGCCCCACCAGGATGTGTGGTTGATATCATTGGGAGCGCAATGGGGCCTGAATGTCTACCCTACTTTGCCACCCCATTCAGTCCCTACTACCCACTGAGATGCTCCAGAAAGCATCCTAGGTGTAAAGAGCCTTTAGAAATGTAGTTTCCTAAGACCCTGATGTTCCCGATGAGTGCTCAGGTTCCGTGGGGAATCATACACCCCAAGGCTCCTTGCTGATCTACAGATGCTCAGAAATTTATTTAATGTTTATTTAATTTATTTGTTAAGGTTTATTATTAATATATATTAATATTTTTGTTTATTATTAATGTTTAGTAATAATTATTATTTATTATTATTTTATAATTAATTTTTTGTTTCTGATTAATGTTTATTAATAATTATTAATTATTAATGGTTTATTAAAAATTTATTTATTTGTTTGTTTGTTTGTTTATTTAAAGCTGGAGAATAATTTCTCTGGGAAGTGAAAGTTGATGATAATGTAATCCTTGCCAGTTTAGGCAAGCATAACTCACCCGACATAACCTCCTGTGGTGGTGTTGGGAGGCTGGCGCACGCCTGTGCACTGACATACTTTACAATCCTAACTATGTCTACTCAAAAGTAAGGCTCATTGTGCTTAGTGGTGATTATCCCCACGAAAGTGTCTATAGGATTGCAGCCATGACCCCCAAGAGTGAGGAAGAGTATGCACTGGCCTCCCCATGTCATCACATGAATTTATACCAGGTGAGTTAAACCAGCCTAAATTGGTTAGGATTGCACCCGTACAGTGCAGTCCTAAACCCTGGTTAGTCCCTTGTGCTGTCCTGGGGACAGAAGCTTCCAGTGCCTTCCAGGGACAGAGACAGGGCACATTTTTGGTTGGCGGCCCCCAGCAGCCAAGTGCAACTCCCTCCCCTGCTCCCCTGGGGACCAGCCACCCATCCCCCACCCATCTACCTACCTAACCAAACCCACCCATCCATCTACCTACCCTCCAACCTCCCCCACCCTGATCCCCACCTAGTCCCTCTACCACTGGCATGTGGCTTATGTTGCTTTGGGGGTGTATAACATGTCTGGGTCAGAATTATGTGTAGAACTTATGAAATTATATATATGCATATGTGTGTGTGTGTGTGTGTGTGTGTGTATATATATATACAAGTCTAGTCCTTTGCAGAGATCTCTCCTCCTGCAAGCAGGGGGTTGGCCTAGATGACCTCCTGGGTCCCTTCTAACTGTTTTGATAGGGGTGAAATCTCAGTCCTTGCCATGGGCGAAATTTTGCTTAGGGACGCCTCTGCCTGGGGATGTTGTAAACTTCTGTGCCGCTCCTGCAGGGGTAAGCGCACATATGCGCCAGCCTCCACATGCCACTGCAGAAAGGGGAAGACCAGTTGCAGTGGCGTTGGTTAGGATTGGAGCCTTACAATACAGATCACCCCAAACATGTTCTGTATTTGTTACGCAGCATTACAAAATGCAGAAATTCACTAACCGGTTAATAAATTTCAGCAGCATCACGGTTTAAAATGAAAGCAATATATATATTTGATGACAAAAAAGGTTTCTCTCCCCCACCCCCTGGACTCCAGTTCACGATTGAAGAAGCTTTCCTTTCTGCTTCATGTTCCCTTGGAAGTGTGGCGTGAGTGCGCTAATGAAGTCTTCCCATGCGCATCCCTCTGTCCAGGTACTCATTAGGCAAAAAGTGGGGGGAAATTCATATATATATATATTCATATATGTATATATGTATGTATGTATGTATGTATGTATATATATATATATATATATATATATATATATATATATATATATATATATATGTATGAAATTCATATATATATATATTTTTCCGTGCTGCATTCCGTGCGCAAATGTCACGCTCTTTGGAGGATTGAAGATGTAAACACAAACATGGCTCTCTTGTGCTTGGGGTTTCATTTTTTTTAATGCTTCAAAAGTCGACACGCTCTCATTATATAAGGCATAAACAAATCCGAAATATAGTGCAGAAAACGAATGTTTTTTCTCCAGTTCCTCCGAAATGAGAACAACGATGATTTCCCCAGCAGCTATATTAAACTGCGCATTATGCGCCGCTTGCAAAATTTCATATCCCAGAAAGGCACCAAATCTGCAATTGAGCTTTGCCCTGAGTGAACCTTCCTGAGAGTCGGAACAGGGCAATATAAACAAGAAAACGAAAAACTCTTGGCCCATAAAGAAGGGAACGCTTTCTATTATGGCCGAAACTTCTGAACATGATCATATTTGAAAGCTGGTGTTTTGACATTCACCTGTTTTTGGTTGTCATCCATGCTCGGGTTCCTATCCAGGCGAAGGTACAAGTTACTACGGTAAATGTGATTTTTAAGGTATGGGACTGGCAATGTCACAGGACCACCAAAATCCTAGGATGACAAAAACGGGTGTGATGTTGGCAGGGTGTTCAGATGTCCGGCTTTCCCTGGATTTGTCCGGGTTTTCCTACCCCATTGGGGGGATAGGAAAACCCCTGGGCCCATCCGGGATTTAGGGTTGGGTGGGAGAGTGCTTGGGAACACTTAGGGGCAGTTGGGGCGGCTGCAGTTTGGCACAGCTAAGATCTAGCCGGCCACAGCTACCCTTGTAATTAGCATGTGTGCGCACATGCGTACATTGCGTCCATTATGGAAGCAACACTTCCAATTCCTCCCTTGGCTGGCTTGTGTACCTCCTGATGACCTGGCCGGATCAGGTCACTCTCACTATCAGGTCTGGCCAGGTGATCAGGAGGTGTTCATACTTGCCGGTGGAGAAATAGAAAGCGTTGTTTCCATAATGGAAGAAATGCACGCATGCGCACTATGCAGCCCCAGGGCTGCACGTGCATGCTAATTATAAGGGTAGCAGCAGCTGCAAAAACAAGGTCATGCCATGCGCGGCTGCTTCTAACTGCCCCCAAAGTGCCCCCAGTGGCTCACAACCCTCCAGCAGCAGACAAGGTAAGCCCTGGCACTGGGGGTGATCTGGCGTTGGGGGGGCACTGGCACTGGGGGCCTGACACTGGGTGGGCACTAGCACTGGGGGGCACTGGAACTGGGGGAGAGGCATGACACTGTCCTATTTTCCATGTCTACTTAGAAGTAAGCCCACTGAGTCAATGGAGCTTACTCCTAGTAAAGGGTGACCATATGCTGGCACCCTAAAGGAGGACAGGGTCCTTCCAAAAATTTTAAGTCCAGATTCTCAGTTGAAAATCTGGACTTTGGGAAGACTTTGTCCCACATTTTGGGGTCTAGCATCTGATCACCCTGGATGTTGGAGACCAGTATGAATGGGGCCAGTCCCAATTCTTGGGAGCAACACGGCCAGAGGTTAACCTTTGCTGGCCACGATCTGTGCATCCCAAAGAGAAAACTAAAGGAAGACGAGGAGGTCTTGAAGCATCTGGGCTAAGGGCACACTTCTCACCATGTCTACTCAAAAGTGAGCCCCGTTGTGTTCAACAGATCTTACTCCCAGGAAAGTGTCTTTAGGATTGCAGTCCAAGACTATGATCCTAAACAAGCCTTCTCCAAAGTAAGTCCCATTATATTCAAGGGGGTTAATTCCCAGGAAAGTGCTGATAGGATTGCAGTCTCAGAAACAGTTAGTGCTTCCACTTTCCGGCTCAAACCCAATTGATGCAGATCACCTTCAAGTTGGCGCCGGAGAAATTTTTATTTTTATTTATTTATTTCCGGCACGTTCTTGATTCCTGGTTGCCACCCAAAGCACATGCTAAGGATATCCGCGTGCCCTTGAGTCTTCAAAACTGGGCACGATAAGCCGTTGTACTCCTTCCAATTCAGGTATTAAGTCAACCTTCTTGACCACAACAGCTGGCAACGTTGGCACAGATACTGCGAGATCCCCGAGGACGTCTGGTTGAACTCAGATGGTGGTTCCAAAAATGAGGCTCTCCTCCTCGAAAATCCTGCTTTTAAGGAAGAGAATCCCATTGAAGGGCCATGTGTTTCCTTCCAATCCACCTGTATTCTTCTCCTCCCGGAGTTGGCTTTGGCAACGCTTGTTCTATTTGATGTCTCCATGCCAGGCTGCAATTGGCACAGGGATTCAGTACTAGATATTAAACAGCCCAGAAGCATCAGGTTCTTCTGTTGGTTTTCTCTAGAACAAAAAGCGGCTACAAACCACTGTGAGTTCGAGGAGGAAAAGAAAAAGGGGGGTAAGGGCTGCTTAATTCATGTAACTCCTCAGATCATCTCCCATAAGCTTGGATTTCCAGTTGCAGAACACAACATGCTTATGGAAACTGATCGGTGGAGTGCCAGGGGAACCCTCTCTTGGCATTATATTGTTCAGTTGAGTGCAAGAGCAAGACCAAAGTCTGGAATTTTTCCAATTTTTTTTTGCAGAGGCATGAAAATCAGAATGAGGAACACATCAGAACATCAGTAGAGCTTCCTCTGGATCAGGCCAATCTAGTCCAGGTTCCTTCATTGTATATGATCAGATCCCCCCAGATCCCTTCCAGATGTGCTTCTGGACGGATCCCACCAGAGCACACAAGATACCAAGAGAACCGCAAACTGCTACCTTGCATTTTGCATTCAGAGATCCTCAGTACATTTTCCTAGGAGTAAGATCAGTGGGGGGCTCCAGGGGGTTCTCACAGGTCCTATAGAACCCTTTGCTAATGAGCACCTGGTTCTGAGAACCGGTTACTAATGGGACATTGAACCTGTTGTTAATTTAGGTTATAAGAACATCGAACCTGTTGTTAATTTATTTAAATCCCACCTCTGAGTAAGATCCATTGAACACAATGGGGCTTACTTCTGAGTAGACATGGAAAGGATTGCATCTTACTTCTAAAACCAGGAGGTTGCACATACCCACCAGGATTTGCAGCCCGTGGTGGATTTTTCATCTATCCAATCCCCTTTCAAAGGCTTCTAAGCCACCATCATTGCATCCTGTGACCAGGAGTTCCACAGATTAATGACAAACTGGGTCAAGGAACATTTTCTGGAAAGGTGGAGCCAGTTGTGTAAAAATTGTCACTTATACCATAGTCTGTTGGTTGCTTTTACAGACATACCCCCAAATCCAGACTAATTACGGGAGCATGTAAGAGACTTTACGTGCACCCATTGTTACTGCACCACCTAGTGAAAACCTATGGGAAATTCATATTGGAATCCAGAGTAAGTTGTTCTTACACCGGAGCAAGTGCTCCCCATAGTTACTCTGGATTTTGCCCATAGAGCACACTCCTAACCATGTCTACTCAAAAGAAAGCCACATTGCATTTAATGGGACAAAGGCGGCAATCCTAAAGACATTTTCCTGGCAGTAAGACCCATTGAATACAAAGGGGCTTACTTTTGAGTAGACATGGTTAGGATTGTGCTCTTACTCCCAGGAAATTGTCTTTAGGATTGCAGCCATACACATAAAATGGAAGTATTTAAATTTTAAATCTAAACACATACACATGCATACACACGTGTGTGCCCACAAATACTCAGACTGTTAACATGGGAACAGTCCTAAAGTCTCCTGCCAGTATATATAGGACATACATATAGATGTACGTATAGCTTTCCTACCTATACAGATACTGAAATGCAGACTTATGTGGATTCCCCATTTCTGAAAATAAAATCTCAACTGGGTTTCAATCCAATTCCCTGGGAATCACTCACTGGACAGAGACAGGGAGCACAATCCTAACCATGTCTACTCAAAAGTAATCCCCATTGTGTTCAAGGGGTCTTACTCCCAGGATTGCAGGAAAGTGTCTTTAGGATTGCAGTCTTACCCTACAATCCAGAGTAACTACGGGAAGACATAAGATGCAAACTGCATTTCAGCTCCAAACTGCATTTTGGCTGCAATCCTAAAGACACTTTCCTGGGAGTAAGATCCACTGAACACAATGGGGCTTACTTTTGAGTAGACATGGTTAGGATTATGCTCTAACTCTGGATTGCTCTATGCATTTCCCATAGGTTTCCCATAGGTGGCACTGCAACTATGTAAAAGGTCTGTATGGGCAAAATCCAGAATAACTATGGGAAGTCCTTGCTCTGCTGTAAGAACAATTTACTCTGGATTCCAATATGAATTTCCCATAGGTTTTCACTAGGAGGTGCAATAACTACAGGTACATGTAATGTCTTTTACATGCTGCTGTAGTTACTCTGGATTTGGGGCTGGTTACTCTGGATCGTAGCCTTACTCCTGAGTAAATACACCTCCGATTGCCCCATTAATTTTGTAAGGAAAAGGAAAATATCCTTTGCACAATGGATTTAAGCGTAATTATAATTTTTTTTTTTAACATGGAGAGTATTTGCACCAAGCCGTTATTAGTTTCCCTTCTGCTTCTTTTGATAACACTAATTTTAAAATTGGAGTTTACAAGCCTTGAACTTTTCCTGTTGAGAACAAAATAATACCAGCAACCAAAAGTAATTTACTTTCTTTTAAAAATATCTGCTGAGATAAATACTACATCAGTTTTAAGAGGTGTGTTGCATTTTGGTGACATTAAGGATATCAAGGTGGAAAGGACAATAGACATGTTAATATTATTAACTAATAGCTCCGTTCCTTGAAGGAGAGAAGGGTGAAAAAAAATAAAACACTTGCAAAGCCATTTTCTCCGTTCCCAAAGGGCTGATACTTTATATTTTCCCCATTTTTCCAGCCGCAATTTTCATTCTTTTGATAAATCACAACCGTTTTAATTTCCTCTTTCATTAGTGTTTGAATTATAAATACAAGCCGAAGCCCGACTTCAGAGGGTTGCATTCTCGACAGACTTGCGGACCCCTCGTATATTCTATTAATTCGAAACCGCTCCACGATAAGGACGTCTTGGCGAGTGTCAGGAGGGCAGTTGGCACCCCGAATGGATGGAAAATGTCAGCTGCTAATTCGCCCGCTTGGCTTGAACGCCCGAAGCCGGCGGATGATAAATTATTTAGAATTTTCTGCAACTGGAAAACGGCAGGTTACAACCTTGGCTCGCTGAGAACATTTGTTGTTTGCTTTCCTTGAGCGCTGCACACCACTTTCCAGGAGTGGTTCAACCGTTTTCGATGGTCATCAGCGGCAGCACCAGATGGCATCAGGACCTTGGCACAATTTGTCCCCTATGGATGCGCTCAGAGGTCCTGTGGTTTACAGCTTGACATGGTTGGTGGGTGGATGGGCTAATGGAAAGATATTTTTGGCACAACCCTAACCCTAAGTTAGGTTGCAATCTTAAAGACACTTTCCTGGGGGCAGGAGTGGCCAGAGCTTGCATGTCACTGGGTCTATCACCCCCAGGATGCGCGCACCCCCCAGGACGCACGAATTGCCCCTTCTGACACTGCGCATACGCCAAAGTTGGCATATGCGCAAACTTTGGCACATGCGCAAACTTGGCACAATTTGTCCCCTATGGATGTGCTCAGAGATCCTGTGGTTTACAACTTTACATGGTTGGTGGATGGCTGGGCTAATTGAAAAATATTTTTGGCACAACCCTAATCCTAAGTTAGGCTGCAATCCTAAAGACACTTTCCTGGGAGCAGGGGCGAGCAGAGGCCACGCGGCACCCAGTGCAGAGTCCATGCATCACCCAGTCCATGCGTCACCCCCCCCCCGATGCACACATTGCCCCTTCTGACACTGAGAAGGTGTCAATGTTGGCGCGTGTGCAGTGTTGGTTCTGAAGCCAACTGGCATCAGAAGAGCACTGCACATGCGCCAACTTTCACGCATGCGCAATCTCCTCTGAAGCTGACCAGCTTCAGAGGAGACTTCGTCCTGGCTTCTTAGAAAGAAGGAAGTCTACACCTCTGTGCTGCCATTCGGCCTCCTTAGTGAGCGCAGAGGAACGCACTGTAAATGTCTGGGACTTTGGACATGCGCAGTGTGTCTGCACAGCAATTGGGTCTTGCTCCGAAGGCAGAGTATCTGGCTACGCCTTTGGAGCAAAGCCCAGTGGGTGCGTAGAGACACACTGCGCATGTCCAAAGTCTCGGATATGTATAGTGCGTCTTTGCGCACAGTGGCCTCAGCCAGCCATTTTGGCAGGCTCTGAGGCACAGCGGCAGCTTCTGGCTACCACTCTGCCTCGGAGCCAGTCGGAAAGACCAGGTGGCATCTGGGGCTAGCCAGAGGAGTGTCAAACTCCTCCGGCGCATCACCCCTAGCAGGCACATCACCTGGTGCGGACCGCACCAGCCGCACCACCCTGGTGATGCAGCTGCCTGAAAGTTAGACACATTGAATATAATGGGACTTACTTTTGAGTAAACATGCTTAGGATTGTGCTCTTAGGCTGAGAAAAGTCCCATGCTGTTTTGGGTTGTCATAAAAGTGCCATAAGACACTTCTGTGCCACTCCTGGGAGGATTCAGCCAATGGACCTCATACCAGATCCTACCAGGAATCAGTTTCAGAATCATATACACAGCCTAAATGCAATAGCATCCCTAGGATTGGTGTAACCCCATTAACTTTATTTTAATATAGAACAATATGGGTTACCCAATTAATCAGTAACCAAGAGTTGATGGTTAGTTGATATCGCTGTTTCGATTTGGTCACTACCCATGTTACTAGTTTTAGTATTGGTTGGAAATGGAAGTTGACTCATCCTAACACCCATTTCGTTCCCTGATGTGTCATCATAATACTTTACTGGATTATGGTCTAATTGGTCAGTACTGAGTTAACGAATTTTTTTTTAATTTAGTTATCTGTGTTGTGGCCCTTCCTTGCTTCTATCACAAACACAGGATAAAAAAACTCAGACTGCAATCCTAAAGACACTTTCCTGGGAGTAAGACCTATTGAAGACAATGGGGCTTACTTTTGAGTAGACATGGTTAGGATTGTGCTCTATGACTACAATCCAGAGTAACTATCGGAGCTTTTACACCAACGTAGTTACGGTGCCACCCATGGGAAACCTATGGGAAATGCATACAGCAATCCTGAGTAAGTGCCTCTTACGTCTTCCCGTAGTTACTCTGGATTGTAGGGTATAGCAAAACAGTCTACACATGGTGGTGATGTGAGCAGAAAGACAAAATGCCTCCCAATTTATTTCTCCACATGAAGAGGGAGTTCTTCTCACCGTAATAATGACAGATTGTGCTGTGAAAAGCGGCGCATACCATTATGGCACTTGACGGGAGACGCGCCAGAGCTGAACATGCTCAGGCAATCTTTGGATCAGCACCATAAATGATGCAGCTGGGGTTGCGCTTCTTTGAAGGATCTCCCCCTTCCCTATTTCCGAGGCACTCTGCATATTTTATGGACCACATACCGAAAAGGATTCCGAAAACATAAAATATTTATTGGAAGTTTTCGAAGCATATGGATCAAGGTGACCCTCATCTTGATCCACTCATACCGACGTCCGTATCCAATCATACAAAAGCTACAATCTGAAAGACACCTTCCTGGGAGTAAGACCCATTGAACACAATGGGGTTTACTTTTGAGTAGACATGTCAAATACAGGTATCCCTCTGAATCCAGGATGTGATGATCTGGTCTAGATGCCTTTAAGACTGTGGTTTTCGGGGATTTCACCCCAAAACCACCTTCTGAGAATGGCAATCTGTCCAGGAACCCTTCAGAAGTGATGTCATCAACCTTAAAGTGATGTCATACCCGGAGGTATCATCCAATCGAAAATCCCTGTGATGCCAGAAGTCCTTCATGTCTACTTGGAAGTCAGTTCTACTGTGTTCAGTGAGAGTTACAGCCCAATCCCATGCATATCTACTCAGAAATACATTTTATTATACTCAGGGGGGCTTACTCCTAGGTAAGTGTGGATAGGATTGCAGTCTTGGAGGAGGCCTGCTGGTGTGGGGAAGATGGCATATGGATGAGCACCAACCATCACTCAAGAGTGGCGCAGATCACTTTGTGACATCCCCAAGTCAGCGCAGGGATTATGCTGGGGCTTATGCTGGCCTAATTAGAGATTACGATTGCAGCCTTACTCTCAGGAAAGTATGGATTGAAGCCTGAGAGCCCCGATCCAAGACAGCAGCACCCAGTGACAGGTTCCAAGATAGCGCCCAAGATGGCAAGGTTCCATGATGGCACCCAAGTCACAGGTTCTAGCTTTCGGTGGTGCCCAAGGAAGTCCTAATCCCCACTTTGAAAACCACTGCTTAAAGAATTCCAATTCATTCTTAAAAAACATTATTTGAGGGTTCATCATCAAGCCATGGACTATGGGCAGCAACCACCACGTACTGTATTTACTTGAATTTAATGCTCACCTTCTCCAGCCAAATTCAGTCTCCAAAATCAGGGTTTGCATTAGATTCGGTGTTTAATTAAATTTGAGTAAATACAGTATTTTGATATCGGGTGCGCATTAGATTCGTTGGTGCATTAGATTTGAGTAAATACCGTGTTTATAAAAAAGGATCAGGAGAGAAAGTACGCCAACAAAGCCCTAGAGTTACATTATGCAACAGCTATAGATTGTCGAAACCTTTCCGAATATTTCCCAAAAGACCCCCCCACCCGGAAACTTGAACGTCCACCTCGTTGTGTAGAAGATGGAAAAAAGGCAACCTGGAATTAAAGTTTTATTTCTTCCAAAGTGGTTTTTCAGCATTCCTTGGTGGACCCCTTGAAGGTTGCTAGAAGGCTTCCTGGAGCTGATTTCTTTGCAATCAATGGCAACGTTCTTGCCGGTTCCAGCGCGCCACTGTAAGAGCGCATGTAGCCTAATGCTTCCAAGGTAAATTATTTATAACTGAAGGCGGGAGGAGGTAGGAATAAGTGATGTTTTGTTTGCCGTGCCAGGTTCTCTCCGCTCTCTGTATTCGGGGGCTAAAGAGAATCAACTTCACCTTTGCAAAATCCGCTTTTCTTTTCAGGCGCTCGTCAAGCGGTTGACCTTTTTATAAATACAAACCGATCACGCCGGCGTGCGGGAAGGCCTGCAGGAATCGCGGTAAATGTAAATGGCTCTGGGCCAACTGTGCATGCGCGACCCACTCGGGCCTCTTAATTTGTGAAAGTCTCATTAACATGTGTACAATGTACGCGCAGGAGGACGTTGCCACCTTAAGTCCCACGGGAGTATCCCCACAATGGTTCCTTTCATGCGCCATTAATAAAGAGCATAGAGCTGCAGGACTTTTTTTTTACCTGGCGAACAATTTCTACCCAGCCAGAACGTCTCCAAGGAGGTCTATTATAATGCGCTGCTACAATAAATATGAACGTTGTGTTATTTAGCTTGTCGACGCCTTTCCGTGAGCCGCGAGGACAAAATCATTTGTCATCTGATAAAAATATTGCCATTGCTATGGATCTGTAGAAGGGCATTTGTGTTGCAACCGGTAAAGCATGCGCCATGCTAATGCAACCAGCAAAGCATGCGCCTTCCTTGCTACCCCCCACATTTGTAGTAAATTCATGCCACATGAGGTGCAATTCAGGGTAACAGTAAGTGTGGTAAGGAGAGAAAATAATGTGTTTGTTTCTAGCGGTGTGCACTCCATGCGCATACATGTGCAAAGTGGTCTTTCCAAGCCACAGCGATCAGAACCAAGCCAGATATTTCTTCTGCTAAATGGACAAACTAAAATGATGGCTGGATAATCGGGGTCAACCCAAGATTTCTTGGAACGTGAGTGATGCACGCAGTGCTACCCCTCCTTAAATAGTGGAGCACCAACCACCACCACTCCTGCACCATGGATTCCATAGGTAGGTAGGTGGGTGGGTTGGTGGGAGGGAGGGAAGGAAGGAAGGAATTCTCTCTCTCTCTCTCTCTCTCTCTCTCTCTCTCTCTCTCTCTCTCTCTCTCTCTCTCTCTCTCTCTCTCGGTCAATAACCCACCAGTAGATCATGTTCCAACTTTTGGTGGTTCACAGTACTGGTAAGACAGATTAGGCTCGGTGCATCAAGGGTTAAACAAACTGCTATTTTTTTTGCAAGGGGGGTATTACTTCCCATTGGGATTTATTGAATCCTACATTGGGATTTATAATATAATCAGTTAGCATCCTATGGCTTGTAAAAAAGTTTGGGAACCCCTTTCTTTGGGTAACACGGTACACTCACAGGCACACTCATGCTATCCCTAAGGTGTCACCATATTTTTGAAATCCCAAATCTCACAAGATTTGGTGGTACTCGGTTGAGCTGCAAAAAGACATTACAGGGGTGTATTGACCTAGTATGGCTGCAATCCTAAAGATACGTTCCTGGGAGTAAGACCCATTGAACGCAATGGGGCTTACTTTTGAGTAGACATGGTCAGGACTGTGCTCGTGATGTGGAAACCATTGGTCCAAACCACTACTATGCTTTATTTATTTATTTGTTTATTTGTCTATTTATTTATTTATTTTATCATCATCATCATCATTTAAAAAAAGCAGACCTCCGTCAGTCTTGGTATGGTCAGTCTTGGTAAGACTATGGTATCGTGCTCTGCATACACTGCATGCGAAGCTCGAAAGCCTGGGTTGGATTGTTATGGAGGAAAGGCTGTTCCCAAGCAGCAAATCCCCCCTCTCCACGCCACTGAATTAGTCCAATGGAAAGGCAGAGCCAATATGATTGGATCCAGCTGGCATTGCAGAGCTGGGCTAAGGACAGGAGCTCACCCTGTCTTGTGGGGCCGACCCGGGTCTCGAACCCTGGCCTGCTGGTTAACAGTGTCTTAACCACTTGCACCACTCATTATTTTATTCAAAATTAAACAGTAATTCACAGTGAACAACTTCATGCTGGTTTCTGTCACATCACCAGTCGGACCCTTCCCAAGTGTCTAGGACGGTGTGTTGTTGTTGTTGTTGTTGTTGTTGTTGTTGTTGTTGTTGTTGTTGTTGTTTTTGTTGTTGTTGTTGTTGTTATTATTATTATTATTATTATTGACTTATAATCTACTGCTCTGCTTCGGTCTTTAATCCAGAAGGCAGAGTAAGGTGGTGCTTTGTTGCCTGAGGCTGTTGTCTCAACCTGCTTCACAAACTGCCAGCCCCCTTGATAATATTAATGCGGAAATGAATATCCTTCCAAGTCCGAAAGGGGAATTCTGACAAACTCACATACAATTCAACTCCTGAAATAAAATAAAGGGATGGGGAGTTCAGATAAAATGTATCCCCAGCTCTGTGAATGAGATGCTGAGAACTATTACTCCGAAATAGTGCTCCGAAAACACCCAGCTCATAAAGACTGCTGTACATCAAGGCGCATTCCCCCAAAGGTCCAACCGACCAAACGTTCCCCGCGTCTGTCAGCACTTATATCCGGCCTTGAATATTTCTTCCCTTATTGCATTTCAAATCCCCCAGGTAAAATCGGATGTTGCAAACTCAATGAACACAAGTCAAATCACGGAAGCGCAATCTACCGTTCCGGGAGGAATCCATTACCTTTCATTTCTTTCCCGACGTCTTGATTGAAGTCAAGTTATCCAATCCATGATATAAAGGGATTTTCATTGAGCTGTACACAGTGACAGCACAGTCTTTGAGTTTTGTAACAGTAAATTGAGGGTGTCCAGATTACCTTGGGTTTTTTTTTTAAGTCTGAAATATTCCTCCCAAAATGAGCTGCCTTGCCGTCGTCAATGCAAACTCTAATCGATCAGCGTGCAGCCCGTTTTTGGAGAAGAATTTGATCCTGTACTTTTCAGTTTATCTTCCAGTTTCTTCTGGTTCGGGTTTAGCGTGAGGTTGAGATGTGGGGAAATCCCTCTGGATATATATTAATACATGGAATCCATCAGTCTCAAAAGACTATGGTATTGTACGCAATGCTGTATGCAGACCACGAAGGCCTCGGTAGATTGATATGGAGGATAGGCATATCCCCCCCTCTCCACGCCACTGAATTAGTCCAATGGAAAGGCAGAGCCAATACGATGGGTTCCAGCTGCGTCACAGAGCTGGGCTAAGGACAGGAGCTCACCCTGTCTTGTGGGGCCGACCTGGGTCTCGAACCGTGGTCTGCTGGTTGACAGGCACAGTGTCTTAACCACTTGCGCCACCCACAGCCATCCACTGAGTATTGCTAGTAATTTTAGTAATAATTATACTTTTATTACTATTTGGTTATAGTAATATAGTAGTACTATCTAGTTTATTACTATAGGGTTTCGATTTGGTTAATAGGGATGGCCTTTTTAAAATCCTTCCCAAGATTGGATGCCCACCTAAGCTCCTCAACATCATCAGGTCCTCTCACGAGGACATGAAGGGCACTGTAGTTTTTGATGGCTTAACATCAGACTCCTTTCACATCCGAAGTGGAGTGAAGCAGGGATCCCAAACTTTATTTGGGATTTTTTTTGCAGTCATGCTGAAGCATGCTTTTGGAAATGAAACGGAGGGAATCTATCTCCGGACCAGATCTGATGGAAAACTCTACAATCCTTCCAGACTAAGAGCAAAGTCCAATGTCCAGCTGAAATGCTTGTGAGTTCCTCTTCGCCGATGACGCTGCTGTTACTGCTCACTCTTCAACAAGAGTGAGCAGTAGACCTTCAACAACTCATGCCGAAGACCTTCAACAACTCATGGACCGTTTTAGCAAAGCCTGCCAAGACTTTGGACTAACAGTCAGCCTGAAGAAAACACAAGTCATGGGTCAGGGTGTGGGTCCACCTCCCTGTATCACAATCTCTGAACATGAACTGGAGGTTGTCCATGACTTTGTGTACCTCGGCTCAACTATCTCTGACACTCTCTCCTTAGACTCTGAGCTGAATAAACGCATTGGTAAAGCGGCTACTACATTCTCCAGGCTTACAAAGAGAGTATGGCTTAATAAGAAGCTGACGGAACATACAAAGATCCAGGTCTATAGAGCTTGCGTCCTGAGCACACTCTTGTACTGCAGTGAGTCTTGGACCCTTTATGCATGGCAGGAGAGGAAGCTGAACACCTTCCATATGCGCTGTCTCCGACGTATTCTTGGCATCACCTGGCGTGACAAAGTCTCAAATGATGCAGTATTGGAACGTGCTGGAATCTCTAGCATGTTCACACTTCTGAAACAGCGGCGTCTACGCTGGCTTGGGCATGTCGTGAGAATGGCTGATGGTCGGATTCCAAAAGATCTCTTATATGGAGAATTAGTGCAGGGAAAGCGCCCAAGAGGGAGACCACAGCTGCGATACAAGGACATCTGCAGGAGGGATCTAAAGGCCTTGGGAATGGACATCAACAGCTGGGAAACCTTGACCTCTGATCGTCCAGCGTGGAGGCAGAAGACCCAGCATGGCCTTCTCCAACTGGAAGAGACACTTGTTCGGCAGGCTGAAGCAAAGAGACAGACCCGGAAGCAGCGAAACCTGGGCCTGGGCAGGGGACGGAGTTTATTTGTCCTCAGTGTGGAAGGGATGGACACTCTCGCGTTGGCCTTCTTAGCCACTCTAGATGTTGCTTCAGGATCTCCAACCAGAGCACGATACCATAGTCTTTCCAGACTGAAGGATGCCAATGATGACGATGATTACTATTATTTATTAGTAACTAATTAGTATATTATTAGCATTCACATATTAGTAATATTGCTCTGTTAATCCTAACCAACTCTGAAGGCAGTGCTCATCCTTGTTATAAGGCCAGAGAGCCAGTGTTAGTAATACTGAATATAATTATTGAATCTTTGAATACAGTAGTTTTGAATTTTTAAATATTGAATGTTAATAAATATACTAATATTGCTAATAATATTGAAAAAGAGGTGGTCTGGTGACCCTGCACAGAATGCCTCCCACCAAAGTGGTACCCATTTATATACTTGCATTGACATGCTTTTGAACTGCTAGTTACCTGGAGCTGGACAAGTAACAGAAGCTCACTGGGGCGGAATCCAGAGTAACTATGGGGAGTCCTTGCTCCAGCATAAGAACAATTTACTCTGGACTGCAATATGAACTTCCCATAGGTTTTCACTAAATGAGGCCATAACTACATTGACGTAAGTGTCTCTTATGTACTCCCTTAGTTACTCTGGATTGGAGAGTAGGGCACAATCCGAACTGTGTCTACTCAAAAGTAAGCCCCTTTGTGTTCAATGGGTCTTACTCCCAGGAAAGTGTCTTTAGGATCACATCCTCTGTCTTGCAGTACACAACACTGTTGTGCAGCACTGTTGTATAGATGCCAAACTTCTACTCCTTCTCCAGGACATCAATCAGTCTTGACCTAACCATACTTCAGAGCTGGTCTGCTCAACCTCCTTGCTCAGCATCCATTCAGAGGTCTCTTCCAGCCCGATATTGCATCACCAGACACTCTAAAGGTTAATGTGCTACTGGTGCGCCGTCATAATTATCGCTACTAAAACAATGGAGCAGCTGCCTCTGATCATTTTTTGGGGAATCCTGGAAAACGAGCCCTTGGTTCATGGTTATTAAGACTTTATGGCCAGCTTCTTGGACCACCTCCCAACACATCCTGCCGTCTGCATGCAGATAAGCTATTTCCATTGCATGCGTGATGGACAGATTGTGGTTTTATTTTATTGTATTTTAAAAATAAAATACCACTGCAGCTGTGCTGGTTTAGAGGATGGAGGACCACAGTTGTCCTGGAGGACCTACGGTTTAGAGGCTGGAGGATCACGGTTGTGCTGGAGGACCCATGGTTTAGAGGCTGGAGAACACACAGTTGTGCTGGAGGACCCACGGTTTAGAGGCTGGAGGACCACGGTTGTGCTGGAGGACCCACGGTTTAGAGGCTGGAGGACCACGGTTGTGCTGGAGGACCCACGGTTTAGAGGCTGGAGGATTACTGTTGTGCTAGAGGACCCATGGTTTAGAGGCTGGAGGACCACAGTTGTGCTGGAGGACCCACGGTTTAGAGGCTGGAGGACCATGGTTGTGCTGGAGGACCCATGGTTTAGAAGCTGGAGGACCATGGTTATGCTGGAGGACCCAAGGTTTAGAGGCTGGAGGACCACAGTACAGGCTCCTTTGACTACGGTTGTGCTAAGGACCATGGTTGCCCCACATGCATCGTTGCCTTATTAACACCCTTATTAGGTGCTGGTTAGCCTTTTACTTTGGGGCCATTTCACACCATCGCCAGTCGGCGTCAAGCCTCATTCCACATATAGTATCCCCACATATAGTTTCTTCACTTATGGTATTCATGGAAAAATATTGCCTAAAACCCAACCGGGGGTTTAGGATTGCAGCCTGTAAACCTGTTAGATGCAATCCTAACCAATTCAGGTTGGCACAACTCACTCACCATCCTTTCCGTGGTGCTGCATGGAGGTCAGCGCATGTCTGTGCACTGATCTAACCCCCCAGAAGTGGCACTTGTGCCAGCACAGGACTTATGCCGAGACATATGGTAGCCTCATTGAGGATTAGGATTGCCGGCTACTGTCTCTACTTGTTCCCAAGAAAAAATGTGAGTCCCAAGTGACTTCCAGTTTTAGTACGTTTGCATTTCAAGTCCGAATGAGTTTAGGAAACGTGCGTTTGATGATGCAAGTCCGAATCAAATGAGTCTCCCATCCCTGTAGTTGGAAATACATCAGCACAGAGGCGTACAATTGATACAGCACAAGGTCTCTCATGCCATGGGCGGATATGTGCTGGTGGGTACACCTGCCCACTTAGCACTTCCCCTACCCCAGCATCCTTCTATGCCTTTCAGAGAACACTTCCCAGCTGGCTTAGAAGGGAATATGTGCAGTTCCAGCTGAGCTGCGCATGCACCCTTATGAGCCAACCGAAGAATGCTCCCTGGTTGTTTCAGAAGGGCATGTGCATGGTGTGTAATTCAGCTGCTGAGCAGCACTCATGCTGTTTGCAGCCAGCCAGAGAAACCCTAGGATGGCTGTGAAGGACATGTGCCCGGCTTCAGGTGAGCCGCGCATGTGCTCTTTGCAACTGTTTTTTCCGGCCAGCTGTGAAGCACCTATGTGTGTGATGACATCATGATGCTACATGGTGTCATGATGTCATGCGTGTCATGGGCAAGTGGTGGCGTAGTTATGCCCCGCATTAGAAGCTGTCCAGCTTCTGGAATTATGCTCCCCACTCCAGGACTCCACCCTGCATGTGTGAGGAATATCTCTTCTTATGCCAATTGACTTTTTAAGAAAATAAGTTTTTTAATAAATTTTTTAATAGATTTTAATAGATTTTTAATAGCAATAAATAACTGTTTCATGTTTCCATTTTGGGATATGTTTGCAGCCGCCTTAATACCCATCCTTCTCATCTCAACCACCCCAACTCGCGACTCCCACCGTCACCCCTCCCTGCCTTGCAATCCTCTAATTGGATTCTCATGTCCAAATCCTGTTCTCTTAATCGAAAGGCAAACATAATCAATCTTTTTGCTTTCCTGAATCCAAGCGAAGCATTTAGTCCTCCAGCAATGAAATCCTTATTCCGGGAAGAGCCGGCGTACTAAATTGGTTAACCTTTTTGCGCCGAAAACCAGCCTGATGCTTGCCAAGATTGGCTTCAATAAACTTTCTTTTTGTTATGCCGTAAAAGGGGTTTTATTTCTCCCCGAACCTCATTCTCAATCAATGCAATTGACGATAATGAAAATCATTACCTTAACCACCGGGGCCTTGTGTTCGAAGGCTTTGAGATCGGATGCCATGTTTGGTTCTGAAAATAAATTCTTGGCCAGGATGAGGAATCGCTGGATGGTTTCGGACAAATGGCGCAATCCTTCAACTATCCAGAGGTAACGTGTCCAGATGGCCAAATGACCCTACTTTATAGCAGAAGAGCCTTCAAGACCCAAATTGCTTTATTAAAATTTACCCGGAAATTTGATTCTCTGGGTTTGAACAAAGAAGAAAGTTTTGTATCTTATTGTGGGACAATCCTAACCAATTTTCCAGCTCTGTAATGGGCTGTGGGTGGCACATAAGGGCGCATGTAAGTGGCGCATGTAGGTGGTAATACTAATATACGGTAAGTACTGTATTATTATAAATACAATAAATTAATAATACAATAATAAATTAATATAAATAGGGTTGTGGGTGGCGCAAGTAAGACACTGTGCCTGTTAACAACAGGTCAGGGTTCGAGACCCAGGTCCCCACAAGACAGGGTGAACTCCTGTCCTTAGCCCAGCTCTGCGACGTAGCTGGAACCCATTGTATTGGCTCTGCCTTTCCAGTGGACTATTTCTGTGGCATGGAGAGGGGGATTTGCTGCTTGGGTAACAGCCTATCCTCCATATCAATCTACCCAGGCTGTCGTGCATTGCATAGGCATTGTGCACGATACCATAGTCTGCCGAGACTGATTGATGCCTATGTTAAGGGCAATGGAGTCCCATATCAAAGATTCCCATATCTTGAGGCCTCCATGATGATGCCCCAAATGTAGCTAAACCAGTGCTGGAGAGTTGGGTAGGACTGGGCCCTATAAGATGTTGTTCCTGCTTCAGTAGTCCCAAAAATGAGCTCTGCACTCAGGGAAACATTTACTGGGAATAATCAGTGTGGATCGTTGATCCCACTGTTATCAATTCTTCCCTCTCTGTTTCAATCCATCTGGATCCTACAGATCCTGTATCTCAGATCCTACATCTGTATGGCTGCAATGCTAAAGACATTTTCCTGGGAGTAAGACCCATTGAACACAATGGAGCTTACATTTGAGTAGACATGGTTAGGACTATGCTCTATATCTCAGGACTCTGTCAATGGAGATACTGGACATTTTACAAATAATTTGTAATTAATTTTTGCTTTATTAATTGATTAAAACATTTTACAACCTCATCCCAAACAATCTTTAATCCCGCTGTTATCAATTCTTCCCTCTTATCTAGATCCTACAGATCCTATATCTCAAATCCTACATCTGTACATCTCAAGATTCTAGATACTGGATATTTTACAAAGAAATTAATTTGTAATTAATTTGTAATATGTAATTAATTTATGACATTATTAATTTATTAAAACTTTTTACAACCCCATCCCAAACAATCTTTGATCCTCTTTCTTTCAATCCATCTGGATCCTACAGTTCCTATATCTCAGATCCTACAGTTCAGATCCTATATCTCAGATCTGTACATCTCATGGCTGTCAGTGGACCTTTTACAAATAAATAAATTTTACAACCCCATCCCAAACCATCTTGGAACATGTGATCTGAAGGCCAGGCTCGATCTACCTTTCCAGTGCTAGTGGATCATGCCAGTGGGGTTGCAAGCACCCTGAAGTGGGGGGGGGGGTAGTCACAGAGGCCACCCCAAGGCAAGCGCACCTTTGATCCCTTACCTTGGCACTGCACTGCGGCTGCATCAGCACCAGAAAGATAGAGAGGGTTGAGCTCTGCGTCACACCATTGATCCGTCTAATGCAGTAACATTGTCTACCCTGAGTGACAGCAACCCTCCAAGGTTTGCAAAAAGGGAAAAGGGGGGGCAAGATCTTTGTGAGATGAACCTGGAGGTGCTGAGGATTGAAGTTGGAACCTTTTGCATGCAAATCAGGTGCACCCCCACCTTCGCTCCATCTGGAATGGAGGATGATTGACGGGAGAGGAAGACAGGTGGAAGGTGTCAGGAGACAGGGAGGGAATAAAGTAGAACCCTCTCGTTCCTAAAGCGCACACACCCCCTCCTATCAAACCGACAGACCCGCAACTATGATTCCTTACTGACCCGCCGGCCTTTGACTCCACTCCATCTCATCCGACCCGTCTCCCTGGATGTTATTTTTGATGATATGCAGACCTGGTAGACACATTTGGCACTTAATAGCGCACTATTATTCCGACTTTAATGTCCCCCAAATTTTGCTTTCAAGCAGAAACCACTGTTCCCTTTTGATCGCCGATGTGTCCTTCTTAGAAACTCCACACATCCTTCCTATAATCATGGATGGAAATGAACAAGATTTTTCCCCATATTGGAGAATCCTATAGCTGCAAAACTCAGAAGATCACATGGGATTGCATTATCCACTGTGCGACCTCATTGAGTTACCCCCATGATTGACCTTCTCCAGTGGTGGGATTCAAATAAATTAACAACAGGTTCTATGTCCCATTAGTAACCAGTTCTCAGAACCAAGCGCTCATTAGCAAAGGGATCTATAGAACCTGTGAGAACCCCACCACTGAGAGCCCACCACTGATCTTCTCCCCTAGCTTACAGAATGGACTACAACTTCATACATACAACATAAATGCAGTATATAATCCATTTGACCTTCTTCCTGGTGGGCAGACCCTATTATAGGGGGCAGACCCTATAATTTGACCCTATTATTCTTTATGATATCCTGGTAGACACATTAGGCACTTAATAGCACACTATTATTCTGTCATCAAAGTCTTCCAAGTTTTGATTTCTGCCTTTGTATGGTCCTTTGTTAAAAAAAAAAAAACTCCATACATCCTTCCTCTAATCATGGATGGAAATGAAACAGACCTGTATCCCCTTTAAAGATATCTATAGACCTTTATATAGTGCCATCCTGATGGAGAACGTCCATTAGGCCAACATTTCTGTATGATGTGGTTATACGGCCATTGATGAGGAAGCAAAAGTGGTGTACTCAAGACTGAGGGCACAATCCAGAGTAACTGTGGGAGCACGTAAGAGACCTTACATGCACCCATAGTTACCGCACCACCTAGTGAAAACCTATGGGAAATTCATATTGCAATCCAGAGTCGTTTGTTCTTATTCCGGAGCAAGGACTACCTGTAGTTACTCTGGATTTCTCCCTGAATTGCCATGGGGACTATTTATTCAGGCAATAATTTAACCCTTTTGAACCCATCCAGAGCCCTTTAAAACCATGAGGCTCTTGGAGAGCCCCTCTGATGGAATGTGGCTAAGACCCTAAAGCTTTTCCTTTGATTAATATATAGCTGGATCAATACCACTGATGCACCTTGGACTGATGGAAGCCACTCTAATTGCTATTGAAACTTTGCAGGGGGAGCACCGAGGAAGAGGCCTTTTTATCAATTTGTGATTAGGCCGATCAATACTTAAGAGCTCTTGTCAAGGTGATAGGATTTATCGGCCTCGTCCCTGCCGATCACGGGCCTTCCTTAACCAGGCGATTGATTGCGTCTGGAAAACCATCTCCTGCCATTTCATTTTACGGCTCATTAAGCAAGCACAGCGGATCAGCATCCCAGCCTTTCTTGGCATCGGAAGATTTTCAAAACTTATGCGCTGCTAATGACGCTGAAATTAAGAACGGCAAGAATTTGGTATTCGAAGGTCAGACTGAGCATTAACAGGCTACTTAGCAGTACTCAAACAAAGGTAATCAGGTTCCTGTGGCTTGTAAGGCACATGCCAGCAAATCCAGAGTAACTACGGGAGTAACTTTACGTGCACCTGTAGTTACTGCACCACCTAGTGAAAACCTATGGGAAATTCATATTGCAATCCAGAGTAAGTTGTTCTTACACCAGAGCAAGGACTCCCCGTAGTTACTCTGGCTTTTGCCCATAGAGTACTCTCAGTGTGCAGGTTGCAAATCTGTGGTCATCACAGATGACCTACGTAACGTATTTACTCAAATCTATTGTTTGTTTTTAGCTGGTTTGTACTGTATATTTTTTTAGGAGCGATGTTTTAACTTTTTTTTGTGTAATCTGTATTTTAATTGTATTTTAATTGTGTTTTAATCTGTATTTATTATATCTACTTTTAATGGTGTTTTATTGTTGTTTTTAATTGTTGTTAGCTGCCTTTGGTTCCCTTTGATAGGGAAGAAAGGCGGGATATCAAATAAATAAATAAATAAATAAATAAATAAATAAATAAATGAATGAATGAATGAATAAATAAATAAATAAATAAATAAATAAATAAATAAATAAATAATGGACATCTTTTCCTGCTGAATTTAGGCTGCGCTTAGGCCAGCATAAGCCCCCGCATAAAACCTCTGCTGATCTTGGGGTGTCACAAAAGTGCCATCAAACACTTCTGCCCACTCCTGGGGGACAGGCATACACCGACCTCCCCACACCATCATGGAACAATATGACAGGTTAATTAGGCTAGCCTAATTTTCTTAGGATTGGGCACTTACCCTACAATCCAGAGTAAGTATGAGAAGACACATGAGAAGGCATTTACTTTGGTTTGCTGTATGAATTTCCCATAGGTTTCCCATAGGTGGCACCGTTACTACATTGGTGTAAAAGCTCCCGTAGGGCGCAATCCTGAGTAACTACGGGGAGTCCTTGCTCCGTTATAAGAACAATTTGCTCTGGATTGCAATATGAATTTCCCATAGGTCTTCACTAAGTGGTGCAGTAAGTACGGGTGCACATAATTACTCTGGATTGTAGGGTTAGTTACTCTGGATTGTAGCCTCAGTCTCCAAAATCAGGGTGCATATTAGATTCAATGGCACGTAAGATTCGAGTAAGTACAGTATTTTGATCTTAGGTATGGGGGATGCAATCCTCAGGTCTGCACTTAAAGGCACTTTGGAATCCTAAAGACACTTTCCTGGGAGTAAGACATATTCAACATAATGGGGTTTACTTTTGAGTTGACATGGTTAGTCTTGTGCTCAGTATTTAGTTTAACAGTTTTACTAATTGTAATTAAAATGTATCATAAATCCATGGTTATATAAAATAGTGCAGAATCATAACTTAAACCTTTGTTGTATTATTATTGTCATGTAACTCATTGTTGTGTACAGCAAAAATAAATTTTGAAGCTGCTTTGCAGCTGCGCGTTATAACTGCCAGCAAACATTGCTTATCTCAAGCGCTTTAAAACTGAGGTATGCATTAGATTTGAGTAAATACGGTAATTACATGGAACACTGGAAGTCAAAATATGGTGCTTGACCTTTAAACTCCTGGTACGACAACTGTCAATTGTCAACTATTCCGCATTTGCATAAGCAATTAACATTTCATTAATGCCTCATTAGGAACGCTTTGGCTTGTGTGTAAGAGAAAGGCAGGGCGAGAGGGCAACAAACCAATCCCTTCCCGGGAACTGTGTCAAGTTACAACTCAACGGTGGGTTTGATTCTGGCTGGGGGTTTGCACACGTGAGTAAACGTGGATGTGTTTGGCTGCACCGGTTCCAAATTGGTCTCGACTCCAAGAATGACGGCGCATTTCCAATTAAGGATGAGATACTATGGAAAGAGCCTTGCTTAACACCTGTCCGGAATAGCCAGCTTGGCTCCAGCCACTGCTATTCTGAAAAATAAATCATGGGAACACATGTTTAATGGCAAACATATGTTCAGCCCCCATTCAAAGTAACTTTTCGGCACGTAAAACTGTAATACTTTGCTGGATCAGGACCGGGGAGTCGTCCTTTTTTGCCATATTCATTTATTATGCTCATTTATGGTTTTTATGCCTTGAAAATATAGGCAGCTCTCTTGAGGCAAAAGAGTAAAATCAGCTGTGACACAACAGTTGGAGTATTACAAAATCTGGAGTATTACTGGAGTATTACAAAATCAAAGGACGGAGTGATTTACTCTGGATTTACTCTACAATCCAGAGTAACTACGGGATAAGAGACATTTACGTTGATGTAGTTATGGCACCACCTAGTGAAAACCAATGGGAAATTCATATTGCAATCCAGAGTAAATTGTTCTTACATCAGAGTAAGGACTCCTCATAGTTACTCTGGATTGCGCCCTTAGTGTGTCTTTAGGAATGTGATGACAGCTGGGCTCATATCACAGAAAGATAGAAACAACAACAACAACAACAACAACAACAACAACTATTATTATTATTATTATTATTATTATTATTATTAATATTAATATAATATTAATATTAATATTATTATACACCGCTACATCACACAGTCCTAGACTCTTGGGAAGGGTCCGAATTGTTTGCTGTGCATTATGTTTGATTTTCAATAATAATAATAATAATAATAATAATAATAATAATAATAATAATAATAATAAACCAAGCAGTGATCTTTATCATCTAACGGCACACTGACAAGGTACTAAAATTGTCATCAGTTTATTGACCATTGACAGTGCACACCATGTTCTGGGAAGGGGGCTCAAATCTTTCAATTGCCATGACCCTCCCCATGTCCTGTGGCACACCTGCAGACCATCCACGGCCCACAAGTGTGCCATGAAACCATGGCTGGAAATTACTGCACACAGCTGACCAGTGTGCCACCCTTGGGCACACCAGGCAGTCTACCACCTCCTCCTGCTTGGAAATCAGTGCCATGACATTATGTTACCATCATTTGACTCTGACCACCTGCAGTTGACCACCTGACCACCTGTAGGTCAGTGGTCTTCAAAGTGAAGATCAGGACCCCCTTAGGAGGTCACGACACCATTCGACGCAAAAAGCTGGGTGCAGCCATCTTGGAACCTGGCACTGGCACCTTTAACGTAACTTCCCGAGCTTGTAAAAAAATGAACGACGGAACGATCCAGAATATGTCGATCCACCCCATTGGTTCATGGTATGGCTGCTTTTATCCCCAGGGTCTTTTCCCATCAAAGCCTCATTAGAGTAAATCAGTATACACGGGAAAAGCTACTGTCATCCTTTTATTTCTGGAACATGTGGAAAGAGTATATCAGAACACACACCAATGTTTCAGGGAAGAGCCAGGTTGTAAATGGAGAAAAAATATAATTATTCAATTTGGGCTCTGCCCCAGAAGGAAATATGCAATTCTAGCACATTCCGTCGCTTGTTTGAGCTATTATTTTGATTTTCAGCTCCTTATATATTTTTTTTGGAGAGGAACAGCTGCTGAATGGAACGCGGCTGCCTCCCAAGAGGATTTGATAACAAGTTGTACATTTAGTTGCCAATGCCGTTTTGATTTCATTATCTGTTGCCAAAGATATGGTCCCGTTATTTATAATCGAGCGATGCCGTTGCACTCGCTTGCTTGTCCCAGTTCTCGCTTTTCTGTGGGGAGAGAGAGAAAGTCCTTCCTTCTCCTCCCCTTTGGGCAGCCTCTTCGGTTTGGGGAAGTTCAGTGGCTGGTGGCCAACCTAGATGCCTTCTTGCATCAACCAGCCCGGAGGTGGGCGATGCCAACAGGGATGCATGGAAGAGAAGGATGAGTGACAGGGATGGAAAGAGGAATATATAAGGTGCCTACGGGTGATTTGTGGAGCCATCAGCAAGAGCTGTCAAGTTCCAGTTGAGGAAGGAACCAAGGAACCCTTCAGAGAAGGGTTGTCACTGAAGACCTCAAGCGCAGCATGAAGCCAGTCCCAAATTCAATCCCTGGTAGATTGCAGCTTCCCGATACAATCCTGCTGTCACAAGAACATAAGAAGAACCCAGGGTGACTGTAAAAATAGAGGGTGACCATATAGAATATATATCTGTGTGTGTGTGTGTGTATGTATATTTGTTATATATGTTATATATGTGTGTGTGTTTTCTCCCACCTCTGTATATTTATTTATTCATTTCATTTATTTCATTGATTTATACCCTGCCTTTCTTCATAAAAGGGAACTCAAGATGGACTTGAGTTAATGAGTTAGATGAACTTGTTGAAAGGTTGGTTAGGATGGTTAAGATGGTCGGTTAGGATGGTTGGGTTGGTTAGGATGAAGGTTGGTTAGCATGAAGTCTGGGGTATGAGACTCAGGGTGCAATCCTAACCTATTTAGGCCAGCATAACTCACCTGGAATAACTACTGTAGTGGTGTGGAGAGACCCGCACGTGTCCATGCACTGGCATAACACCCCAGGAATGGTTCAGAGTTGTCTTTTGGCACTTTTGTGACACCCCCAGGCCAGCGCAGGACTTAGGGTGCAATCCAGAGTATCTCCGGGGAGTCCTTACTCTGATGTAAGAACAATTTACTCTGGATTGCAATATGAATTTCCCATAGGTTTTCACTAGGTGGTGCCATAACTATGTTGACATAAATATCTCTTATGTGCTCCCGTAGTTATTCTGGATTGTAGGGCTTATGCCAGCCTAACTGGGGTTTAGTATTGCAGCCTCAGGATATACAGTATGGGGTTTGATGCCCAGTTATAGTTTGTTTGTTGCAGGACACAGTGGACATACATGTATTTGTATGTCCAGGGGTGTATGTGTATGACCAGGGTTGCCAATGACCAGGACACAGTTATTCGGGGCTCAAGAGCCCTATTATCAGAGATCTGCTACCGTTCAGTGTAAATAAATTCCAAACTGGAGGTCTGACTCGGTGGAAGGGAGGTTTGTGTGTTCATCTTTGAAACAAGCCATTAGCTGAAATGGGTCGTAAATGGGACGGGGGTTGATATTGTTGTGACACCAGATGGAGGTGGGAAGAAATGGCAGCGGGTGGAAGATTTGCAAGATGCAGTTCTGTCGCACAGAGACAAATCTCTGCTATTTTCCCCGATGACACCGAGGTTTTATTCCTTTGCGACATGTGCCTGCATTCCTGATGAGTTACGGTGAAGAGGCTGATTCGGTAATGAATTTCATGATGCGCATTTGGGAAAGAGAGAGAGATCTCCTGCAAGATTTCCTCCCACCGTTTGTCACGTCGTGGCAAAGTCTCTAACAACCCTTTTGAAAGAAGCCCTAAAATGAGTCAAGCTTGTGCTGCAGATGACATCGCTTGGATGAATGAAGATCCTTTTTCAAAAGGGAAGTTCCAGCATCATCGTCGTTCCGTACGGTTAGGCCCAAGTGTGCCGTTGCAAGAAGGACCGTGTTTTCCCGATAATAAGACACTATCTTTGTGGGTCAAAAAAACACCATAGGTCTTATTTTCAGGGTAGGCCTTATTTTAATTAACTTTAGCTGCAATCCTAAAGACACTTTCCTGGGAGTAAGACCCATTGAACACAATGGGGCTTACATCTGAGTAGACATGGTTAGGATTGTTCTTATTGACAGCAAAATGTAGGACAATGAAGCAAAAATGTAGGACACCTGGACAGGAGGCTAAAAATCGAGACAAATCCAGTCATATAGTCACCTTGGGCACAGAAGTAAGTCCCATCCATCCCCACTACACTCAAAGGGCTTACTCCCAGGAAGGTCTGGCTGAAAGATTCCTATTCTGTGTGTGTCTGCACAGAAGGGTTGGGCTCTGAGGCTGCTATCCCATCCACACTTGTCTGGGAGTAAGTCCCACTGACTATAATGGGGCTTACTTCTTTGTAGCAATGCAAGGATCAGGCTCTGAGGCTGCTATCCCATCCACACTTGCCTGGGAGTAAGTCCCACTGACTACAATGGGGCTTACTTCTGAGTAGACCTGCATAGGGTTGGGCTTTGAGGCTGCTATGTGGACGTGGGATTTTAGTAGGCCTTCTTTTCAGGGGAGGTATTAATTTAGACTGCAGGGCAAAAGTCTGGGTAGGTCTTATTATCGGGGAAACAGAATATTTTCCTCATGTGCATAACCCCCCATGTGCAGCCTTTTCTGGTTTTCTTTCCATAGGGAATGCAGAGACCAGTAGCATAGCTGGAGGGGCGCAAAAAGTACTGCAGGTGTTGTAATGTGTTGTGTATGTGATGATGCACATAATTACTTGACTGTTTATAGATGTTCCGCATTGACACCCCAGGAGGTGTCATGGGGTTTAAACCCGCCGCTGTGCCCCTCCGCACTGGAGCGTGCTCCATGCTCACAACAGCTCAATGCTGTCCCTGCCATGATAGATTTCCACAGTCATACATCTCATAGCGTGAGGCCTATTGAGAAGCAAGTCCTACTGAGTTCATTGTCATTTACTCCAGGATATGTATGCACAGGATTGCAGTCCTATCCAAGCAGCGGAACTAAAAAGGTTAACTATGATTATATACCTTGTTTCTTAAAAGAGATTTTACTGAGAGGACCATATAAATTCCTGCTGCCGCCACCAACACTTCTCCAAGCATGTAGAATAAAAGGGTGAGAGACTTTTCAAAGGTCAGGGGTGGTTATTGACTGCCTTATAGCCATACTAAGAGCCTTTTCATAGCAAAAGCACTCCATCGCTGAGGAATATTGATCCAGACCCCAGAAAAATATTGTTATGGAAGGGCATCCCGAGCGTTGCATAGATCTGGAGAAGTTAAAAGAAGCAGAGGACAATTCATAAATGTTACTTACAGCCGGCTATTAAATTCAAAAGGGCTTTCGAGGTGTTAAGAGGAAAACAAAATGCGGTCTCCGTCAAGTAGGGATGCGTTGCACTAATTTCCCCTAAAGGAGTTCAGCTCTGATGGTGGCAATTTCTGGAAGAAGGAGGAGGAGGAGGAGGATGTCCCAAGGCTTCTATGTTTCCCCTAAACGAGTTCAATTTCATGGTGGTAATTTCTGGAAGAAGAAGAAGAAGAAGAAGAAGAAGAAGAAGAAGAAGAAGAAGAAGAAGAAGAAGAAGAAGAAGAAAATACTTCTACTACTACTACTACTACTACTACGATGACTACTACTACTACTATTACTACTACTACTACTCCTCAGGGTGACCAGATGCCTGAACCTAAAAAGGAGGACAAGGGCTTGGATTCTTCTAAGCCTGGCTTTTCTGGCAGACAATAGCACGTTTGCCTACTCACGAGTAAAACAATGATATTTCACTTTCCCACAGAGTTCAAAGCATATTTTTTATTTTCAGTTTTTTGGCCGTTTGATAGGAAGGAGATATTTCAAAACTTATTTTTGCCTTGGATTCTGCTCTTCAATACGAATCCAACGACGTATGACACGATGGGTACTGCACACCATTGCAAAGTTCCAAAATGAATCCAAAATGGAGGACAATGAAGCCCTTTTGGAGGACAGCCAGACAGGAGGCTAAAAAAGAGGACAAATCTGGAAGCACCCAGTCATATAGTCACCCTGCTGCTGCCGCCGCTGCTGCTGCTGCTGCTACTACTACTACTACTACACCCAGGCTTATATAGTTTCCCTTAAGAAGTTCAACTCCCATGTTGGTAATTTCTGGAAGAAGAAGAAGAAGAAGAAGAAGAAGAAGAAGAAGAAGAAGAAGAAGAAGAAGAAGATGATGATGATGATGATGATGATGATGATGATGATGTGAGAAGATGCCCCCAAGTGTATATACCTAGGCTAAGAACCCTGCAGGAAACAGGTGAGAGGATGTCACATATAGGCATACCCCAATTCACATTTATGAGTGACTGAATCAAGCTGTAGCTTCCACCACCCACATGGAGATATTTCACATTTAATGCTCAAAGCCAAAATAGGGAGCAGTGCTTTGGTGGGAAAACGGGCTGCGCCCCTGGTAAACATGGTCAACTGGAATGTAGGGCATGTCATGAGAGTGACGGATTCCCAGAAGGTTATCTCTATCTTTCACAATCTTGCTATATATTAACTTTTTCAGGCTGCCTTTGGTAAGATAAAGTTTGCTTTCACAGCTCCCCCACCGACACCGCTGCCGAGCCCTCCGATTCAGTCAAAGTCATGCTCACCACAAATGATCTGGCACCGTCCACCGTTTTGGGGTCGCGCAACATCCTCTCTACTTTCTCCTTGGCTGAGATGTTTTCCGTGTCGCTGGATTCTGGATAACTGTACTGTTTGGGCAAAGTTCACAGCTATTAATGTGATGGCAGGAAATTCTCCTGCAAGAATTTCTTGCGTCCTGCAGGAAAGGACGCATTAATTTAATTCCAGAATTTCCTTGAACAAGAACACTTCAGTTAGTTCAACACTTTTGTGGTTCAAAGTCCTTGGTCCACCAGAACATAGCTTTTCCTCCAACGGCAAATTGCGGGGAAGTTAATGGGGATACTTAAACACAACATCACAGTTTCTACATACTCCAGGAATTCCCTAAAAACACACCGTGTATACCATATTTACTCAAATCTAATGTGAACCCTATACTTATAATTAAAAAAAAGCAGGCCTCCGTCAGTCTTGAAAGACTATGATAATGTGCTCGGAGCTGCATACGCTGCATGCGAAGCACAAAAGCCTGGGTTAGATTGTTATGGAGGATAGGCTGTTACCCAAGCAGCAAATCCCCCCTCTCCACGCCACTGAACTAGTCCAATGGAAAGGCAGAGCCAATACGATTGGATCCAGCTGGCGTTGCAGAGCTGGACTAAGGACAGGCGCTCACCCAGTCTTGTGGGGCCGACCCGGGTCTCGAACCCTGGCCTGCTGGTTAACAAGCACAGTGTCTTAGCCACTTGCGCCACCCACAGTCCAATGTTCTGTTTAATCTAATTAACCATCAGATCTAAGGTGCACCCTGATTTTTAAGACATAGGCTACAATCCAAAGTAATTAAGGGGACACATAAGTGACATGTGCATCCGCAGTTACTGCACCATCTAGTGAAAACCTATGGGAAATTCATATTGCAATCCAGAGTAAAGTGTTCTTACTCTGGAGCAAGGACTCCCTGTAATTACTCTGGATTGCATCCTAAATTTGGCTGGAAAAGGTGAGCGTTAGATTTGAGAAAATACAGTAATTTTTACTCCCTTGATATATAGGGTCGCCATATGTCCCTAAAAACAGAGACAATCTCAATTTTGTGTTCAAATACTGGCAAACAGGAACAATTTTGTGGAAGAAAATTATGGCAACCCTGTTCATGCTGTGATTTCAGGATCTGTTAACATGCGCCCCAGAATAAATGTGCCCCAGGACCTATGGTGTGTTCAGAAACTAGAGATTTTACACACAAACATACAAAGTGAGTGAGAGAGAGATACCCACACACATTATTTTTATTTTAATAACCCTCCGATTCTTCCACATGCGCTGCCCCACTGCCAATGTTCAGCACATTAATCTTCCCTGAACATGCTGTTCCTTTTTCATGAACACCAACAGCGCCCAACGTTTTGCATACTTGATGGCAAACCACATCCTGATGTGTAGAAAGTCCTGAAGCATCACAACAACAACTAAACAAGCCAGGCTCTGATGATGACCAAGAAATTTCGATCCACCAGGATGTGGTGATGACCCATGACTTGAAGACTCTGTTGTCAAAAGCATGCTACGAGCAAGAAGAACAACAGCGACCCGCTGGGTGACCAGGATGGTGATGATGTTGACTTGCTACAGATAGTAGCTTTACTATTTGTAGTACCCTCCATATTCAGAGCCCATTTCCAGGGCAATCAGTGGGGCCTGTTTTCAGCAGTTGAGCTCCATCAACGCACCCTTCATTAGAGGGTCCTTTGCTCCTGATTGACTCTTGATTGTGCCTGAATTTGGGAGACTGGAATATTGGGTGGCAACTCCAGAGCTGAATTACGGAGTTCAACCTAATAGGGTTGAATTATGGACAATCCATATAGGGTTGCCATATGTCCCCCAAAACAGGGACAATCCTGATTTTGGGGGATTGTGTTCACATACTGGCAAATGTGGGTCTTATGCTGATTTTTGGAAGAGAATTATGGCAACCCTACCAGATGTCCTGAAATTCCTGAAAGTGATGAGGGCAAGTGCCAGGTCAATCCAAGCAACCGTTGCATCTTTTCTGGTGTGCTTGACGGGACGCAATTGTCCGTCTGACTGCCCTCATGCATCCATGTGTGAAAGAGGATGTTGAAAGTCACCGTGATGAAAGAGCCGGCTGCCTGTTCATGTTAGGGTGACAACATGCCAATGATAAAAAGCCTTGACATTGGATGACATTTGCAAAATGCAGGGTTCCGAGTGTTTTCGACACCTTCTTCCATGTGGCTGAATCAAGTCCAGGGATTGTTGGACAAGGTCCACAACTTTTGAGGGACACTAGTTTCAGGGGGGTTGTTGCGCACGGGGGATTGGTGCACATGGGAGGATGATGGGGGAAGAGTATTGCCATCATCTGCTTGTGGGCATCTCATAGGCATCCCATTAGGAACAGAATATTGATCTTGACGGGCCTTCGGACAGATCCTGATAGACCCCAGAGTGTAAAAAGTGTGCATTGGAACCATCCAACACCATCTTCTTGACCACAAATTGACCACTTACGACACCATCTTGACCACTTACGACACCACCTTAACTACAGTAACTCCAGAATGACTGTATCCCACTATACCAGTATTCCAGGTATTCCATGCGCCAATGCACACCTGAACTCTGGATTGCAAGCTCAACCCCTCTCAATCATGTGCTTCATTTCCAAAGCCGGGAAGCTCCAGCCTGGTGTCTTCTTGCCCGTCACGTCAAAACTTGCTTCTCGGCAAGCGACAGCTGAGTTTTAACGTTCTTAACGAATTAATTCCAAAGATATTGTGGATAGCGGAGGCTCTTTTGAAAAACCAGCTGTTTTGCCATAGATAGGCCTCTACTTCTCCTGAGCATATGTTGTGGGCTTCATTAAGCAGGTGCTCCCATTTTTCACAGCAGATCATTAACACGCAGGTCAAAAAGCTTGACTGTTTCATTTCCTTCCAATTTCAAAAAGGGGGGAGAGAAAGAGAGAGAACGAGTCTAATTAAAAATTGCCAGTTGGCGTTTGCTTTGCAGGTTGAATAGATGTACTTTTTTGAACCCAGCATTTGCCGAACAACTGTGATTATTTGGTGGCTTGATGAGCTGAATTCCAATTCTGCCAAAGAGTCAATTTGTACATTAAATGTTCCCTCATTTCCGTATCCTTTCTGATCTAGAACTATCATGTTGTAGGAGTCCATATTGGCCATACCCAACCCTTGCTTGATAGTGGCCACATCCAACACAGCTATGGCCATATCCACACATATCCAACACCCTGATACAGAAATCATAGAATCCTAGTGTTGGAAGGGACCCAGTAGGTCATCTAGTCCAACCCCCTGCCTGTAGTCCAACCCCCTCCCTGCCTTGTGAATACATAGAATCCTAGCGTTGGAAGGGACCCAGTAGGTCATCTAGTCCAACCCCCTGCCTGTAGTCCAACCCCCTCCCTGCCTTGTGAATACATAGAATCCTAGCGTTGGAAGGGACCCAGTAGGTCATCTAGTCCAACCCCCTGCCTGTAGTCCAACCCCCTCCCTGCCTTGTGAATACATAGAATCCTAGCGTTGGAAGGGACCCAGTAGGTCATCTAGTCCAACCCCCTGCCTGTAGTCCAACCCCCTCCCTGCCTTGTGAATACATAGAATCCTAGCGTTGGAAGGGACCCAGTAGGTCATCTAGTCCAACCCCCTGCCTGTAGTCCAACCCCCTCCCTGCCTTGTGAATACATAGAATCCTAGCGTTGGAAGGGACCCAGTAGGTCATCTAGTCCAACCCCCTGCCTGTAGTCCAACCCCCTCCCTGCCTTGTGAATACATAGAATCCTAGCGTTGGAAGGGACCCAGTAGGTCATCTAGTCCAACCCCCTGCCTGTAGTCCAACCCCCTCCCTGCCTTGTGAATACATAGAATCCTAGCGTTGGAAGGGACCCAGTAGGTCATCTAGTCCAACCCCCTGCCTGTAGCAGGAAATCCTCCTAGAGCATCCCCGACAGGTGCTTGTCGAGCCTCCTGATGCATAACTCCAATGGATCTCTGACCATCTTTTTTACAGGACTTCTGTTCCCATTTCTCCTTATCCTTCTTAAAGTGTGTGTCATGCTGAACTGGGGATGCTGGATTTTGAGCAGGAACATGGGTATCAAGTAGTTAGAGAAGCATGTATTCCAGGGTAAGACCAGATCCAGAGAAGATACTGTTGTTTTGACAAAAACCAAGATGGTCCAAATAGTCCAGATGCTTTTGTATAGGTAGCGAAAAGTCCACATGGAACTGTCAATCAACTCTGTCAACAGATGTCAATCAACACATGTCAATCAACCCTGCCAACAGATATACCTCTGGATATCTGGATCAATCAACTCTGTCAACAGATGTCAATCAACACATGTCAATCAACCCTGCCAACAGATATACCTCTGGATACCTGGATCAATCAACTCTGTCAACAGATGTCAATCAACACATGTCAATCAACCCTGCCAACAGATATACCTCTGGATATCTGGATCAATCAACTCTGTCAACAGATGTCAATCAACACAAGTCAATCAACTCTGCCAATAGATATATCTCTGGATATCGGGATCAACACAAGTCAATCAACCCTGTCAAAAGCTATATCTCTGGATATCTGGCTATGTCTCAGCACCAGTTTATAGTGACCATGGATGGAATTTTAAGAGGCCTTAAAAGAATCATTCCCAAAACTTATTGGGTTCATGGGGTACCTTCAACCTCTTGTCTCCAGAACACCTGAGCATGGCCATCTTGGATCTCATGAAATCTTGCGATAACCTAAGAAGGTGGTGCCCAAATCTTCTGAGATCCAAGATGGTAAGAGAACAGGTAGGATAGGCCACCAGAGACATCTCCTGTTGATGTGCCGCAATATCCTAAGGTCCCACAATGCACCTTTTGGGAATCCCTTCCTTAAAAAAAAAAAACCCGTTGCAGGACCACAATGTCCACAAAATTTAAAAATAATCATGCACAGCATAATGGGAAAGTTTTGCAATGTCACAGTTGCACGTATCGGGAAGCCACCACATCCGAACATATATTATGAATGTTTTGAAAGAGACACTTGGGGATAATAATGTAGAACATGGCACTGCTGTGAAGCCAGTCTCGACTCCCCTAGCTCTATGGCTTTCAAATGCATTTTCCCTTTAAATGTGTCATTAGTGCCACACGTTCCAGGATTTATATCCCATTAGAGAGTTCAATGCAATTCCATCTCATTTTCAAAACGTGAGTCATATGTCATTAGCTCCGGAGGGGGGTTGCGCTATTATCAGCCCTGGTGATATTAAATCACAAGGCTTCAAGCAGCAAATGTGTTACTCCGGTGTAAAGGAGTTGACTTACGCGGCTGACGGACCAGTTGAAATCTCCATTTGTGAACGAGATCTCTCCCCAACGTCACATTTCGTTGCAAGAGCTTTGGCTATGGGACCATTTTCGGACGATAAATAAATAAATAAATAAATAAATAAATAAATAAAGGAAGGAAGGAAGGAAGGAAGGAAGGACGGACGGACGGACGGACGGACGGACGGAAGGAAGGAAGGAAGGAAGGAAGGAAGGAACAAACAAGCGAAAAAAACGCTTATAAATGTATTGTGATCCAGCTTTGAGGGATCAAATATACTTGATTCCAGGGCCAGAAATTTCCAGGGACATCAAAAAATGTTTGCATCTCATACAGTACTGTGTGAACATCTGCATTCACATTTTGTGGAAGCCTACATTATTTTATATATCATAATTCGCATACAGTGCAATCCCAAGCATGTCTACTCAGACATAAGTTCCATACTGTTCAAAAGTACTTACTCTCAGGAAAGTGTGATTAGGATTGCAGCCAAAAATTATGATCCAGTGATCGTTTGAAATTATAATGCAGTAGAGAAGGGAGGGGACCCCAAAAACATCTTTGTAAGGAACCCCATAGAAACTGTATAGCCTTGATAAAGTTCCTTGCAATATGTATGCAATCCAATACATATTAGTCTGATGAAAACCAGCTGGTCTGACTTTCTGATTGGTTGCACATTCCCAAGTCATTGTGTGTAGGATTTTAACCCTAGTGGGATCATGGCCAATGTGAGATCTAAACGAAGGAAGTCCTGCTTCATCCAACCAGATGGGATTACCCATGAGTCTCATCCAGGAAGAGTAGGGTTGGCGTAATTCTCTTCCACCAAATCAGGACAGGACCCACCACCCCATTTGCCAGTATGTCAACACGATCCCCCATAATTGGGATCATCCCTATTTTTTGGGACATATGGCAACTCTAAGGAAGAGGGAAGCAACATTCAGTACAACAACAACAACAACAACAACAACAACAACAACAACAACAACAACAACAACAACAACAACAACATTTCTGGAAGCAACATTCAGTATGTCTTTCAAGAACATCTGAAGATGTTCCAGGAGAAGGAACTATAGGAGAAGTTCCTATAAGACAAGAGACATTTCCATACATCTATAGTGGGGAATTATTACCCTCTTGAAGTTATTGACTCTTACAACCTGCAAGGAAATTCGACACATCTTAGAACAAAATAATTGTGCGGGAAAAATATGTGTGTAGCTTTTTCCTCTTATTTTTTGGGGATCGGATTTGAATTGAGCACTTCAGCAGATGGAACACAGCTTGTTAAATTAACATATTAAGGCCATGGGTCTGATAATGACTTCAGTGAGGATCCGGGCCCTTTTGGGCCATTCTCAAGGGTCCAGCTTGTTGGCATCTGTCGCTGCGGTTGTCAATCAGATCAGACTGCCAAAAAACCAGTGTGGTCATATGGTAGGGAGGGGTGATGGTGTGTGTGTGTGTTTGTGTGAGTGTGTGTGTTTTCCTGGCAAAATATTCTGCAGCCCCGACATCTGCCGCACAGATTCATGACATGAAAGGACCTCTCCATGAAGAGAGCTACTTAACAAACTCAGGCGCTCCGAGTTTTATTAATAAGCAAAAAATAAATAAATAATAAAAAAATATTGTGTCTTGGGGAGAATTTAGACAATTCTTTCACCCCATAAGTTTTCCAAATAAACAATGAATGTGGACAAGAACATTGTTTAATCTGTGTTTTAATTTTTAATCTACTGGTGTTTTAGTCTACTGCACAACTCTTTTAGGGCACAATCCAGAGTAACTACAGGGAGTCCTTACTCAGGCATAAGAACAACTTACTCTGGGTTCCAATATGAATTTCCCATAGGTTTTCACTATGGGAAACCCAGAGGTGCAGTAACTACGGGTGCACGTAAGGTCTCTTACATGCTCCCGTAGTTACTCTGGATTTGGGGGTTAGTCTTGTTTTAATCCGTGTTTTAACCTAGATGTTTATATTTATGGTTTCAAGATGCCTGTTTTTAACTGTTTTAATATTGGAATGGATTTTATTGGATTTTAATGTATTGAATTTTATTGTTACTCTTTTTATTGATGTTTGTAAGCCGCCTTGAGTCCTCCCGGGAGAAAAGCGGGATATAAAGTTTTGTTTTTATTATTATTATTATTATTATTATTATTATTATTATTATTATTATTATTATTATTATTATTATTCCATTAACACAGTTTAAAAAGAAATGTCTTTAGTGACTATTAAACTCAAAAAGGTAAATATGAGCAAACTCTGTATTGTGATGGAGAAGGGGATTAAGAAAAGGACTTATATTAAAGGAAATGCAGAGGTATAGCTGAGAATCCGCCACCCAGAGCAGGGTTCCCATTTGTCCGGAAACCCCCGGAGCAACTAGGAAATTGGGTCCCCCTCTGGAAATCCAGGGAGGACCCCAAGTGTGCAGGAACCAAGACACCCCCCCCCCCCGTACGTGCGTCTCTCCTGCACGCCGGTTGGGCCAACAAGATGCTTCTGGAGCCTCTGTTGCTCCATTGCCAGCACTGTGGAGGGAAGGGGAAGGAGGGGTACAGGCACATGGGGCACAGCCTCCCTCGTGTGCACTGCAGGCGGAAGACTCTAGGGCTGCTGCGCATGCGCTGGAGAGCCTTCCTCACAGCCTCTCCTCCTGGGACTCCCAGAAGCTGCAAAGGCTGAGCACAGGAAGGGTCAAAGCAAACACCTCTCCTCAGCTCAGCCCTCCCTCCTTCTGCAGTTCCTTCTCAGGCACAGAGCCAGGTGAGGCTCACTGGGGGAAACCACCCAGCCTCCCACCAACCCACCCAACCACCTACCTACCGTCACCCCCCCCCAAGATAACAGCCCCCACTTCCCTAACTGCCCCTGCATGCCCTCCCCCCCAAGAAAAAACACTGCACCATACTTCCGTGCATGCACCATCCTCGTGTGTGTGTGTGTGTACACACACATGGGGATGGCATATATATGCCATATATATATATGGCATACACACACACACACACACAGGCAGGGAGTTGGACTAGATGACCTACTGGGGTCCCTCCCTACTCTGTGAATCTGTGATTGTTGCAAAATTCTGCCCTCTGGTTGATTGCAAAGATTGGTGCCAAGGCCTTCGTGTCAGGTCAGTCAAAGAAATATTATTTTCCAGAATGCCAAAACATGTGCCAATTCTACCCCAAACTGGCCAGCCGTTTCATGTCATTCAAACCTGGATGGATCCCACGTGAAACTGAAGGCTTCATTTGGCAAAGTCATGGTCAACCCGACTGGGAGAGGGAGAGTAGAGAGTTCCATCAGTTTTCAATTTAAGAAGTCATATAGTGTTGAAATTAAGTCCAGGACTGAATTTCTCTGTCTTTTTAGCATATTTTAACATGTCCTACATTTGTCCTACCTTTTTGGGGTGTCCTACTTTGGGAAGCTTTCGGAATTTTGGCAAGCTTGGCAGGGAATTTTGGGTTTGGCATCTGGTCAACCTGAACCAGGGGCACAAAAATTGTAAACATCTCCATACCACATATCTATCTATCCATCCATCCCTCTCTCCCTCCATCCATCGGTCCCTCTGTCCGTCTGTCCGTCCATCCATCCAACCTTGCCCTATCTCTCTATCCGTCCATCCATCCATCCATCTTATCCTGTCCGCCCATCCATCTGTCCATCCTGTCCATCCATATCTATCCATCCATCCATCCATCCTGTCCTGTCTGTCCGTCCATCTGTCCATCCCATCCATCCATCCATCCATCCATCCATCCATATCTATCTATCTATCTATCTATCTATCTATCTATCTATCTATCTATCTATCTATCTATCTATCTATCCCTCCCATATCTATCTATCTATCTATCTATCTATCTATCTATCTATCTATCTATCTATCTATCTATCTATCTATCTATCTATCTATCTATCCCTCCCATATCTATCTATCTATCTATCTATCTATCTATCTATCTATCTATCTATCTATCTATCTATCTATCTATCCCTCCCATATCTATCTATCTATCTATCTATCTATCTATCTATCTATCTATCTATCTATCTATCTAGCTATCTAGCTATCTAGCTATCTAGCTATCTAGATTTTAGAATCACACATTGAAAGGGGGAAATAATCTCTTTCTCCCCTGAAAACGCAGCCAGTAAGAAATTCAATATCAGGAGAGTATCTCCCACCAACACATCTCATCATTATGAAGCATGTGGGATTATAACACAGTTATGCTAATCAGCTTCTCAAGTGGTTTTCTTATTAGTCACTTGGTCCTCTCCTAGCAAAGAAATCTGCTTGATTCATTACTTTTCAATAGCACAGCTGTCTTCGGGCCCTGATGAGTTCAAAACTCTGGAATATATTATGTTGAAGTAGGACTTGTGCATCCTTTAGAGCTTTCTGCTCTGCCGAAAACAACTGCACCCAATGCAAGATATTATCAGGCAAATCCCTCTATGCCCCATTTATAGCTCAATCCTAAGCAAATCAGATGGTCTGATCCTTGATCCAACCTTGATCAGACCTCAGTTTGTGAATGGATTATACAGTATGGTCATATAATGGGATATATAGTATTGTCCCACCATAATATAGTATAATGGGATATATAGTATTGTCCCACCACATCGGCACAGGATAAGATCGGGCTGTAAATTATATTTTAACTCCATCACTCCAAATTGAACTGTCAGGCACAGCAAAGCTCTTCTTGTTCCCCTCTCTGCGCCAAGGTGGCCAAGGGTCCTGTTCCTCCTAGTACCTTCCTATCCCTAGGTGCTGTTTGGAACCCCCCCAATCAGTTTTCGCCCTGCCTGCATGGGGTGCAGTAATGACCTTCCTGATCTCTCAGATCAATTTCACCTGAACCTGACACTCCATAGGTGGCCATAAGTGGCCACAGGTATGATCTCTCAGATCAGTTTGCTTGACCACACCTGACATATTTCAGTATTTTTGATTTACTTGTTTAAGGTTAATAAATGAGGTTTTTTGAATCAGATTTCAAATAGTCTCTCTTTGTACGTCCTAATGAAGGTCACTGATCACTTTAAGAGCGTTAGAATTGAGTTAATTAGGTGCGAATGACATGATCTGTCAGGCGCATGTTGACTGAATGGGCAGCTTCAGGATTTCGACCAACGGAACCAGATGTGGCCATTCTGTGGAAGTCAATATGGCTACCATTGGCACCATTAGCATTGCAGGGCTACCATTAGCATCACCACCTTGGATCTTTCAGAATATAATGTGAGTTGGGTGCCAACATTTTGGAACATGGTTTTGAAGAGAAGGAAAAGCTTCAAGGGGCTTATTTATTTATTTATTTATTTATTTATTTATTTATTTATTTATTTATTTATTTGTTCTTTCGTTCGTTCGTTCGTTCGTTCCTTTGTTCGTTTATTCATTCATTCCTTTATATCCCACCCTTCTCTTGGAGGACCCACCATGGCTCACATCAAAATTAGTTAAACACCATCACACACTTATATGAAATCAGAGATATAAAATCACGAGGAAACAGTACATTATGAAAGAATAAAAGCAGTACAATAACATTATAACAATAAAAACTTCACACCTTCCAGCTTCGTGACTCAAGTCAGTTTGGAAAGCAGCGCCGTTGACTGATCCTATCCCAATTTACGTGCCATTCAGTTCCTAGAACAGCGTTTCCAACGTGCTTTGCCCAGTACGCCAGGTGCATCTGGAAAAAGGAAAAAATAGCAAAATTAAAAACACATGTGAACACGTAGCACAAAATGTGGCCCAAGGTGGGGAAGTGGATCAATAAATGGCATTTGTCCTGAATATCAAACCAGCCCCACAGGGCCACTGCAGCATTGTATTGTAATGTGTGTGCTGGGATGCTCTTTCTCCACTAATTATGTTGATTGTGTGTGTATACATACATACATACATACATACATACATACATACATACAAAAACTGAAAAGTCACTCACTGACTCACTCACTGACTCATCAACGCCCAGCCAAAACCGCTGGGCTCAGAAGCATGAAATTTGGGGAGGGTGTTCCTTCCATGATGGAGGGATCCACTAAGAACTGGTTTTCGGAAATTGCAACCAGAAGGGGGTGAAAAGGGGCGCAACGCGTTTTGCTCCCTATACTTTGCCTTGGAGAATTGCTGACTCATCAACATTCCACCCCAACCCCTGGACCTAGAAGCATGGAATTCTGGGAGGGATCCTTCTGTCACATGAACGCTCATCAAGAACTGATGTGGAGAAATTTAACCCCCAAGGGGCTGGAAAGGGGTGCAACGTGTTTTTGTCCCATACTTAACATTGAAGACTGACTGATCAACATCCAGCCAATTTGGTGCCCAGTGCCTAATGCACTGGGAGGGAGGATGCACTGGGGGGGGGGGGGAGGGTGTGCATGGGGGATGTTGCACTGGGGGATAGTGCACATTGGGGGTGGATGCGCATGGGGGTGTTGCCCATGGGGGGCTGTTGACCATGGGCGGTTGCTGTGCATAGGGGATTGGTGCACATGGGAGGATGATGCACATGGGGAGTTGGAGCACATGGTGGGGTTGGTGTGCATGGGAAGGTGGTGCACATGAGGGGTTGGTAAACATGGGAAGGTGGTGCGCATGGGCGGTTGGTGCACATGGGAGGTGATTTGCATGGGTGTTGATGCGCATGGGAAGATGTTGCACAATGGGGTGTGTTGTGCAAAGGGGGTATTGCGGAATGGGGGATGGTGTATGGAGGGTATTTAACGAGGGTGCATTTCGTTTGTGTGTGTGTGTGTACATATATATATGTTGCCCATAGGCGGTTGCTGCGCATGGGGGATTGGTGCACATGGGAGGATGATGCACATTTTGTTTATTTATTTTATTTTACTTAATTTGTATCCCGCCTTTCCTCATCCACAAGAGAGAGCCCGAGGCAGCTAACATGAATAAAAATAAACCACCATTAAAATAATAATAAATAGAAGTTAAAACATAATTAAAATACACTTAAAATACAATTAGATTTAAAATTGAAACAATTAAAACAGACTAAAAACTTTGTTAAAAACAATAATACATAAACACAATAAAACTGCCCCCAACCCATGCCCCATTTAAAAGCTTTTTTAAAAAATAAAAGGTTTTTAGGATCCTCCTGAAGCTCTGTATTGAGGAAGCCTTCCTCAGTTCTATGGGGAAGGAGTTCCAAAGCTGGGGTGCCACCACCGAGAAGGCCCTATCTCTGGCCACCACACCTCTCACGTCTCTTAGTGACGGCACTGTCAATGGGGCCCCCTCAGATGACCTTAGGTGACGGGTCGGATTGTACAGGAGAAGGTGGTCCCTCAGATACCCTGGACCCAAGCCATTTAGGGCTTTAAAGGTCAGGACCAGCACTTTGAATTCAGCCCAGAAACGAATGGGCAGCCAGTGTAGTCGCTGAAGCAGCGGCCCGACAGAGTTGAACCGACGAGCCCCAACAACCACACGGGCCGCCGCATTCTGGACTAGTTGAAGTTTCCAGACCGTCTTCAGAGGCAGCCCTAAGTAGAACGCGTTACAATAATCTAGCCTCGATGTCACTAGGGCATGGGTCACCGTGGCCAGATCCGAACGACACAGGTATGGTTGCAGCTGGCGGATCAGCCGAAGCTGAGCAAAGGCTCCCCTGGCCACAGCCGCCACCTGGGACTCCAGGAGCAGCTGCGAATCCAGGAGAACCCCCAAGAGTTCTCACATGGGGAGTTGGAGCGTATGGGGGGTGGTGTGCATGAGAAGGTGGTGTGCGGGGGGTGGGGGGGTTGGTATATATTCCCCCTCTAAGCAAGACTCTCTTAAATGTACTCTGCTTTGAAAAAGTCCCAGAAGCTGATGTGTATGAATTACACCCCCATTTGCCACCAAATTTGAATATTTTTTTGTCCCGGAGTCTAGAAGGCTCCATCCCTGCCCTGTAAATAAAATTGATACTATTTCATCCAAGTTCTATTTTTTCCTGATCAAAATATGATTATGTCTAATGCTTGCCTGCCTGGCGTGCTGAAGTTATACGAGATGTGAGCGCTTATTGATGTATTCAATTACTGGATGCCGCACCATTGTCTGGTGCAGCCGAGAGCCTTAGTTATCGGTTCTTTCGAGCCGTACATTTCGGGCTAACAAAGTAATAATTCCCACAATTACTTGCCTGATGGATGAAAAACAGAAATATCTCACGAGGGCTTCCGTTATTATCGGCTCATCTCCATCTTGCAAAAACGACTTATATTTAATGGGATTAGGACTGCGGGGCAAGACTATTTAATGCAATATTTAAATTATCTGTTTTTCTTCTTGAGGACACAACTCTCCTTTCTGATCAGTCAAAAGGAGAGAAAAAAGAAAGATTGGGTTAAATTTGGTTGCAAATATATGGCCAGTTGGGTGTTTCATCCCAATAATCCTTGTTAAAATTCAGAAGACCCTAGAAGAGCTAAAACGTTCCAGTCATTCTTTATCCAACTTACCCCCAAATCCAGAGTAACGACGGAAGCACGTAAGAGACTTTACACGCACCCGTAGTTACTCCACCACTAGTGAAAACCTATGGGAAATTCATATTGCAATCCAGAGTAACTTGTTCTTACACCGGAGCAAGGACTCCCCGTAGTTATTCTGGATTTTACCCATCGTGCGTTTCCATCACATCAACCCTTCAGCGGTTAGTCACATCCCTGATTTGGGTTAACCCAAATTTAACCAGACCCACCATCATGTGGTTGCTTGAGGGAATTCTTTAGGGAATGGCTAATAAACCACAGAAGTTTGGGGGATTCCATATTTTTGGGGGGGGGTTAGAAATTGGAGAGATAGAAATGTAGGGAAATTATTAGAATTTATTATTTATTTTTTAAATTATATTAGATTTGTATTCTCCCGTTCTCCCCGAAGGGCACCCAAACATAAACAAGTTCTTTTTTAGCCTTCTATCTGCATGTCCTCCAAAAGGGCTTCACTGTCCTCCATTTTGGCTTCATTTTGGAAATTTGCAGTGGTGTGCATGTCATATGTCATTGGATTCGTATTGAAGAGCGGAATCCAAGGCAAAAATCAGTTTTGAAATATCTCCTTCCTATCAAAAGTAAAGGCCAAAAAACTAAAAATCAAAAATATGCATTGAGCTCTATGGGAAGGGGTAAGTGCCCAATATCACGGCTTTACTCATGAGTAGGCAAATGTGCCATTGGCCACCAGAAAGGCCAAGCTAGAGGAATCCAAGACATTGTCCTTCTTTTGAGGTTTGGGCATCTGGTCACCCAGGCAGAAGATCATCTGGATCCAAGAAGTGGGTTACAGCTGAACCTTTGTGAGCGCAATCCTTGGCATGTCTACTCAGAAGTAAGACCCCTAGTAGGGCAAGGATTGCAGCCTGTGTTGTTACTGCTCTTTTTTAAGTTCCAAATCTCTTGTTTGTACAGTAGCCACAGAGATTTTCCAGATATGAACCAGGGCCATCTGGAATTCAGACTGTTAGCCAAGAGCTTTCCAAACTTTTTCAACTCATGGCACACCAACAAGATGGTGAAGGCTCATCATCAGTTTTTGGACCATTGACAAGACACACCCTGCTGCTAATGGAAGATTCACACACTCATTGGCCCTATTAATAACTGGTTAATAATTTCCACAGCGCACCAGCAGGCCATTCGCGGCACATCAATGTGCCATGACACACTGTGTGAGCCACTAGACTCTTACTAGTAGAGAGACACCAATATTGTGGAATCAAAAAATGAAAAGACCGGGGTGGGGGGGAATCTGTTGCTTCTTCCTGGAAATTCGCCACCGTATTTCTAGCGATAAACAGAAGATGTCCCGAGTTTTCCAATTAACGAATGCTCGACGCACAATGCGTGTTGTAACCTGACCTTTGCCACGTAATGAGTATTTAAATTTGACACAAAGAATGTGAACATGGGAGTTGCTCAACAAGTCTCCAATTCTTTGTTAAGCTTCATGGAAACGGTTCTTTGCGTCTTCGGAAAGCCTCGCTGCTGTCCCCTATGGTTGCATTTCCCCTCCTTCATGTTTAATCATCGGAGATCTTGGCTGGGTTCGGCACAACTCCAGTGGCCTGCTGGGAGCAATTAGATCATTTAGTGACTCTTCTTGCTGCTCTTCCCAGCAAATAGCTTGCAATACTGGTGACATTTAACTCAGCAGCCTTGACTCCCAGAAGGCAGAATTACAGAGCCTCACAGTAGCTACTGGTGGACGTTACCTTCAAAAATCCATCTCCGTATCTCTCGAGCAGCTGTAAATTGGGAAGAAATGGATATCATGTATATAACGCCTATGGCGGGGTCACTGCTTCGGCTGCAAACCGTGATCAGGAGTCACAAATACAAAGGATACTCAAGTACAGGATACCCCAAACATATGCATATAGTATTTTTGGTCATATAGTATTTTTTGGTCGGTTCCCAAACAGAAGGGGTATTCCACCTTAAGGAATACTGCATTAATCATTATGGCATTGATTGATTGATTGATTGATTGATTGATTGATTGATTGATTGATTGATTGATTGGGAAGCCCACCAAAAAAACAGATGGGATATTCCACCTCAAGGAATTCAGCATTAATCATTATGGCAGTGACTGACTGACTGACTGACTGACTGACTGACTGACTGACTGACTGGTTGGTTGGTTGGTTGGTTGGTTGGTTGGTTGGTTGGTTGGTTGGTTGGTTGGTTGGTTGGTTGGGAAGCCCACCAAAAACAGATGGGATATTCCACCTCAAGGAATTCAGCATTCATCATTATGGCAGTGATTGACTGACTGACTGGTTTATTGATTGATTGATTGATTGATTGATTGATTGTTTGATTGATTGATTGGTTGGTTGGTTGGTTGGTCGGTCGGTCGGTCGGTTGGTTGGTCGGTTGGTCGGTTGGTTGGAAAGCCTCCCAAAAAACTGGATGGGACATTCCACCTCAAGGAATTCAACATTAACCATTATGGCAGTGATTGATTGAATGATAACAGTTCATCTTTATTTTTTCACATTGTTGTTCACATCATCCTCAGCAGCAGTAGCAGTAGCAGCAGCACCATCATCATCATCATAATCATCATCTGTGGCTGCAGAAAGATCACCCAGATGGATTACCTGGAGAGGCACAACCCAGTGGCCACCATGATGCATTGGAATCTGTGCCCAAAGTACAACCTGGTCACAGCCAAGAACTGGAGGGACCACAAACCAGAAAAGAGAGTCCAGAATGAACAGGCCAAAATCCTGGGGGACTTCCGTACTCAAACCGAACACCACTTGGAACATAATGCACCAGACATCACTGTGGTGGAGGAAAAACAGGTCTGGATCACTGACATGGCAATACCCAGAGATCATTGGCTTCAAGAGAAAGAACATGAGAAGATCACAGGGTATAAGGTCATACAGATAGAAATTCATATAATCTGGGAAAAGAAAGCCACTGTGATTCCAATAATAGGTGCTCTTGGAGTGATTCCATTAAGTCTCCAGGAACATCTCAGCTTAATGGGCCTCCAGAAGACCACAACTGCCCAGTTACAAAAAGCAGCACTCCTGGGAACTCCACACATCTTGAGATGATATCTTTGGGATTCCTCCTTCCTTGAATAGGAACCAAATGACAATAGGGCCAATTCCAGTCAAACACCTGGTGACTGTGAAATAGTACATAAACTTTATTTCTACTCGCCTTCCTCTTGGAGGGACCCCAGGCGTCTTACAAAAACAGCAATTCATAAGAAAGTGACAATAAAAATAAAAATACAATTCATTAAAACATTTAAAACAGACAACTTAAAAACAATAAACATCTACATTAAAACCACAGATTAAAACCGTAATAAAAAGAGTGGTGCTGTAGAAGTAGCCAGGCTGAAAAACCAACAGACTAAAAAGCCATTCCTTCATGGAGATCAGGGCAGTGCCCTTGATCCTCCCTTCCTTTTGTCCTCACAACGACCTTGTGAGGTCAGTATGGCTGAGAGAGTGACCCAATGTCACTCTCTTCATGCACTTCATGTCCAAGCGCATGAAGTCCAAGTCCATCCTGGCTCTCACCCCTATGGGCAGCTTCTCCCTTAAAATCAGGTCCTGCCCAGTGTTGGGATTCAAATAAATTAACAACAGGTTCTATGTCCTAATAACACTAAGATACTGTGCTTGTTAACCAGCAGGCCAGGATTCGAGACCCGGGTCGGCCCCACAAGACAGGATGAGCTCGCGTCCTTAGCCCAGCTCTGCGACGCAGCTGGATCCAATCGTATGGGCTCTGCCTTTCCATTGGACTAATTCAGTGGCCTGGAGAGGGGGATTTGCTGCTTGGGTAACAGCCTATCCTCCATAACAATCTAACCCCGGCTTTTGTGCTTCGCATGCACCGTATGCAGCGCCGAGCACGATACCATAGTCTTCCAAGACAGACGGAGGCCTGCTATAGAGTCTGTGAGAACCCCATGAAGCCCACCACATGTTGGACCATCCACATGTCCATGTTGGACCATCCACATGTGGTCCTGCCACATGTTGGACCATCCACCCTTCTCCAAATTATTTCCTTTCCTGTTTGTGTGCATCCTTTTTTCCCTCCCATATCCAAACTGCCACACAAGCCCTTTCAGATTAGCATAATGAAAGTATCAGAGATAACTCCCTGGATAGGATCTGAGAAAAATAGACATCTGCATTTCTATCCATTTTTTTAACCAAAGGAAAAAAGTCTCACTCTAATAACTATTAATCTCTCTTGACTTACACTAAATTTAACATCTCAATAGCTGTTTTTCTTTGGCTCCGGATGCTGTCACATTACTCCTAGGAATTGGGTCTTCGAGACTTTTCCCGTAGTATTTATTTGGTAAGTGCAAGTTATTACTTGAAGTGGAATTACTCCTGACATTTTCCAAAGCTATGAATAATTATGCGTCGCCCAAAAAACGTGACTAAATTATTGCATTGCCGTGACATTTCAATCTGTGTAGCAAATAAATTCAAGGGTCCCCCCCAACCCCCTGCTCTGTCAATGAAAATCCTGAACAAGACATAACTCCTTAGTACACCCATTGGAACAAAAGTGTTTAGCGTATGCCTGGTAGCGGGTTGGGATTGAACGATGCAGAGCTCAGTCAACCACTGATCCCAATCCTATGCCTGTATGCTCAAAAGTATGCCCCATTATAATCAATGGAGCTTACTCCCAGGAAAGTGTGGATAGGATTGCAGCCTCAATCTCCCCACACCTAATCTGTTACATGCCAAGATAGTGGGTAACGCTTCACAAAATCGTAACGTTGAAAGGGTCAACAACATCATCTAGTCCAACCTCCTGCCTCTGGCAGAAAATTGTCCTATACATAAAATCTTGGATTATGTAAGATCTTGCAAGTTTTGGGTGCCACCATCTTGGATCCCACCAGATTTCTTATGATCCAAGACTTGGTTGAGCTGAAAAAAGAGATCTTTATGGGCTTCACGATGGACTCTTGTGAAGTCACATACAGGTTGAGGAACTCATGTAGATTCTATGGCTCCAAGATCCAAGGAACTCCAAGGAGATCCAAGGAACTCATGAACTCATGATCCAAGGAACTCATGTTCCAGCTCCAAGTTCTCCAAGTTGATCCAGGGAACTCATGTAGATTCTATGGCTCCAAGATCCAAGGAACTCCAAGGAGATCCAAGGAACTCATGAACTCATGATCCAAGGAACTCATGTTCCAGCTCCAAGTTCTCCAAGTTGATCCAGGGAACTCATGTAGATTCTATGGCTCCAAGATCCAAGGAACTCCAAGGAGATCCAAGGAACTCATGAACTCATGATCCAAGGAACTCATGTTCCAGCTCCAAGTTCTCCAAGTTGATCCAGGGAACTCATGTAGATTCTATGGCTCAGTTTCAAGGGGATCCATCACAAGCCATTGATTGATTGATTGATTGATTGATTGATTGATTGAGTGATTGAGTGATTGAGTGATTGAGTGATTGTATGGCAAATACATGAACTTATGGTAAATCAGATGTTAACGTTCCATTGCCAAATATTTCCTGAGCCAGGAATTTCACACTGATGTCTGGCTGCTGACTGTCACCAACAGCCACTTCTTAATGCAGTCTGGCTGCCAATTGTTGTTAGTTGTTTAGATCACAGTTTTGTGCTATCCGGGGTGCACCATGAGGAGGCGATTTAGCATCACACCCTACTTGTGGGTCTGACTTCCCAGCGCAACATAGCAGAAGATCACTGAAACCCACCTGTTCATCTTTCTGTCTGCTTCTTCCCCGTTTCCTACTTAATTTTTTTGCACGGGATTTCCAATAGTGCAATCCTAACCCCTTGCCTGGGGGTGTTTTGCAAGTGTGATAAGGGCCTTCCATGCGACTTCTGGGGCAGTAAGGCCAGTGCACCGACATGTGCTGACCTCCCCACACTACCACCAGAATGGGGAACATATGAGTTGTGCCGACCTAAATTGGTTAGTATTGTACCCTAAATCTCTCCGTAAACCATGATGCCTGTAATATGGGCGTTAAAATGCCACATGCATTTTTTTTTGTGGGATTAAATACAAGCTGCATGAAAATTTATTTCTTCCCATCATAGCACTTCTCCTTTTCTCTCTCCTCCCCAACCAGATTTTATTTCATTTCTCCTCTCTGGAAACCTGCTCATTGCCTTCTGTTTCCATCAGAAGCAGATTTGTCGTACACAATTAAAAGCACCTGCGGCCATTGCCATGCTTGGCCTGGGAACTAATCTCGGAGTCTTTGGAGAGTTTGGCAGGCAAATTTTAATTAACCCCCAAGGTACCGCAGAGGGAAGCCGCGCACAAACAGGACCCGGTCGCTTTCTCGTTCCAAGCCACACCTGGGAGCCAAACACCTGTAGCCACCAAAGCTTGGGCACAATTTGTCTGCCTCCAATGAAGGTCATTTGCAAAATCCCACGGCTTGATTGAAACGAGCTGGTTCCCCAACCAGATCAGTATCAACCGGCAGAAGACGGATGGGTTTAACACTCTCTGCTTACGATCAGGCTGCTGTCCAAGCCAGTTTGGACACGATTCAAGTGGGGAAGGCAGGTCTGAAATGACGACAGCAAAGAACAATGGTGCTTATTCAAGCTCCTCATTCACCAAAGGGGAGAGGAACCTCTTCAAAGATGAATCATGGACCAAGCCATCCCCTTGCATGCCTCCAGCAAGGTGAATCAGGCCAAGGTCATGAAACCAGGAGACTGTTGCAGGCAGTAAATACCGGTTCAGCTCCGAGAAACAAAAATTAATCTTCTATCCTAGATTCTGGGAAGAAACACTGGGTGGTTTGGGAGGAAATTCGACAAATTAATTCCTGGATTGGTCTCAACTACCATATTTACTTGAGTCTAATCCAGAGTAACTACGGGAGCATGTAAGAGACTTTACATGCACCCGTAGTTACTGCACCACCGAGTGAAAACCTATGGGAAATTCATATTGGAATCCAGAGTAAGTTGTTCTTGTTTTGGAGCAAGGATTCCCCGTAGTTACTCTGGATTTTGCCCGAACATGCATCTTTTTCTGCCAAATTCAGGGCACAATCCAGAGTAACTACAGGGAGTCCTTGCTCCGGTGTAAGAACAATTTGCTCTGGATTGCAATATGAATTTCCTATAGGTTTTCACTAGGTGGTGCAGTAACTATGGGTGCATGTAAAGTCTCTTATGTGCTCCCGTAATTACTCTGGATTGTAGGGTATGTCTCCAAAGTCAGAGAGTGCATTAGATTTGATGACACTTTAGATGGTATTTTGATTCTTAGTATGTCAATATAGGCTTGCCATAATTCTCTTCCACAAAATTGGGACCCTCTGTCCCATTTGCCAGTATGTGAATACAATCCCCCAAAATTGGGAGTACCCCTGTTCTTTGGGACATAAGACAACCCTTCTTTAACAGTTAATTTTATTATAAAAAAGGTATAATATAATATAAAGGTATAATATAAAGGTATAATATAATTATAATATAAAGGTATAATATAAACTAATTTGTTGCATAAAGTAGTTCAGTTAGGTAAAAATCATAACATAAGTCTATTGTCATATTATTGTCATATAACTCACTGCTGTATGGAATAAAATTCAAATTTTACATCTACTTTGCAGCTACGAATCACAATTGTCAGTAAACATTTTTTATCTCAAGCCTTTTAAAATCAGGGTGCACATTATTTGTTTGTTTGTTTAGTTAATTTTTATCTTGACTTTCTCCTGCGAACTGGACTCATTAGATTAGATGGAGCATTAGATTTGAGTAAATATGATATTATTCTATCAGTGGTGAATGGGATTTGGAAAAGGCAAGACTAGTTCACTTAGGCTACAATCCAGAGTAACTATGAGACCTTTTACACTGATGTAGTTACGGTGCCACCTATGGGAAACCTATGGGAAATGCATACAGCAATCCAGAGTAAGTGCCTCTTACGTCTTCCTGTAGTTACTCTGGTTTGTAGGGTCAATTGATTCAATTGGTGCAATTTTTTAAACCCCAGCAGCACCAGTTCCATTAGTGCACAGGTTACCAAAGTGTGCACCGTGGCACTCTGGTGCTATGAGATGTCCCAGGTAACCCATCCTACCAGCTTTCTTGAGCACCGCCATCTTGTGTTATGTAAAATCTTGCCCAATCCAAGTTGATAGCACCCACATCTTGTGAAATTTGGGTGCCACCATTTGGGATCGCGAGAGATTTGTGAGCCGTCATCTTGAAATATATATGATCTTGCAAGAATTGGGTGCCATCTTGGATCACGCCAGATTTCTCAGGAACCAAGATGGTGCCACTTGCTGGAGCCGTAAAAAAGAGTCTTCAGGGCATCATGGCCTGGAACCACTATATTAATGGGCCTTAATCTAGCTTTGTCCCTGATATGCTAACTCTCTAAATGCAAATACCATTATACATTTTATTAATGGGGTCCATTCCAAAATGCACTTAACCCCTCGCAGACTGAAATGGTACCGTGAGATGCCGTGGGATGCCATGGGATGCCATGGGTACTGAAACGGTACCATCGCATGGGATGTCATCACTGTCTAGATAAGAACTTTCCTTGGAAGTTTTGTTTCCTGAAGGTTGCTTTTCTTTCTTTCTATCATCTGCCGTTCCAGCAATAAACTCAGAACTTACAACCTTTGGCGCAAAGTAGGGCACTGGATCAATTATGCTAATTCACAAGATCAATAGGAGTTTAGCAATAATATATTCGGATATTAAACCGGGCGCTCTGCGCGGCACTGAAAGCTCATAATCCTTCAGCACTGCCGAAAAGGGAGGCGTGTAAAGATGGAGGCCGAAAAGCGTGTACTGACACTTCTTTACGCACATGCATCAATTGGTATTGGATTGCAATATGGATTGCAAAACTCTAGATTGCAATACGAATTTCCCATAGGTTTTCACTAGGTGGTGCCATAACTGCCTCAACGTAAATGTCTCTTAGGTTCTCCCATAGTTGCTCTGGATTATAGGGTAATTCAGGCTGCAATCCTAACCCCAAATTAGGCCAAAACTTGTCCCATGATGGTCTGGAGGTGTCACAAAAGTGCCATATAGCATTTCTGTGCCACTCATATGGAGGTTAAGCCAATGCATGGACATGTGCCGACCTCCCCGTGCCACCACGGGCACGGGTAGTGGGTGAGCTGTGCCAGCCTAACATGGTTAGTATTGATTCCTAATTAAAGAAGTATAAAGAACCAAGATTTCCATATCTGTGAAAGGGTTAAAAGATTTGGAAAACAGGTCTGATCCTGTGTTAGAAGGGAATGTAGTAAAGGAAACAGAGGCCTAGAGTGTCTATGGTGGACACTCAAATTTTTTGTGTTTAGAATTGAACACTTTAACACATTGGGCAGGGTGACCATATGTTATAACCGAAAAAGAAGACAGGACTCCCCAAAATGTAGGACATCCAAGAAAAATGTAGGACGTGACAGAAAAACACTAAAAACCACTCATATATATTGAGTGTTTAAGGTTAATTTAAACACTATACTACTTATTAAATTTAATAGCACAATCCTAACCATGTCTACACAGAAGCAAGCCCCATTGTGTTCAATGGGTCTTACTCATAGGAAAGAGTTTTTAGGATTGCAGCCTTCTTACATATGATTTATTACATAGAATTTATTAATTTCAAGGCTGCTCACAAGGAAAAAGGAGGACAATAAAAGTTTTTTTTCCCCAGGTCATAAGACTAAAAAAGAGGACATGTCCTGAAAAAAATAGGTATACGGTCACCGGGCATTTGGAGACTTATATGTCCATCTCTCTCTCTCTCTCTCTCTCTCTCTCTCTCTCTGCCCTCTTTCCAAGCCTCAGTTGAAAACTGTGCTAATACCACCGGTGCAATGCTCTCCCTTCCGAATATCTGGGGCATTGGCCATCGCCAGAGCGTGCAGCTTTAATCGGAAATTCAGATTGAATTTGTCCTGCCAAGGGAGCGTGCGGCAAATTGGCAGCAACGGGCTGGAAGAAAGCAGCGTGACCGCCAACACCAGGCAAGGGTCGGCTCTAGGGAGCGACTGGAGCCTGGTGGAAACGCGTCCCAATGACCCGGCGCTGCAGAAACTCAGCAGGGGCTGCTGTGAGAGCCCTGGCACTTACCGACCTCTGGAGGGTGGGCAGCCCCGGGAGCCACACTACGACCACCACCACATGTGACAGGCAGTGAGCAAGGAGACCGAAGGGCAGAGGAAAGGAGTAGTGGTGTTTGGTTCCCTCGGAGGAGCTTTCCGAGGCTTAATAGACTATTAATTAGGGTTCTGTCAAATCCATTTTGCCATCTCTGTTTGTTGCGTCCCTGCCTGCCTTCCTCTCATTTTCAGAAATACACCATCTGGTTTTGCTGGTCTCCAGGTTCCATCCTTGGCAATTCTTTTTGCTCTAGATTTAGATCTGATGATTTGACACATCTCTGCGACACTCACTTTTGGGTCAATGCCTAGTGTTGGCTTCGGAGCTCAGCCACTGAGGTCAGCCTGGAGAGGTCCTCAAGGACACATCCAAGGCTTTGGACTAGATCAGTGTTTCTCAAAGTGGGGGTCGGGACCCCTTTGGGGGTCACCTAGAGCTTTCCTGGGGGTCGCTTAAAGATCCCTGGTGCTGGGGGCCAGGTCAGGCTTGCCAGACCTTCTGCTGTAGCTGCAGTTGCACTGGGGCTGATTGACAGCCTCAGGGCCCAATCCTATGCATGCCCACTCTGAAATAAATCCCATTATAGTCAGGGGGGCCTTTACTCCCATGTAAATGTGGATAGGATTGCAGTCTCAGGGCCCAATCCTATGCATGCCCACTCTGAAATAAATCCCATTATAGTCAGGGGGGCCTTTACTCCCATGTAAATGTGGATAGGATTGCAGTCTCAGGGCCCAATCCTATGCATGCCTACTCTGAAATAAATCCCATTGTGTTCAATGTGTGCATAGAACACACATTTCATTTGTAACAATGAAAATACATCCTGCATATCGGATATTTACATCACGATTCATAACTAGCAAAATTACAGTTATAAAGTAGCAACGAAAATAATTTTATGGTTGGGGGTCCCCACAACATGAGGAACTTATAAAGGGGTCACCATGTTAGGAAGATTGAGAACCACTGGACTAGATGATCTATTAGATCTCTTTCTTTGCTTCCATGATTCACTCTTGAAACCTGAAAGAGGTTTCAACTCTTTGCTCTGAGTTAAAGCAGTTCAACTGGGCAACCTACTAATGGGCAACCTAGACAATCTTGCCCTGGGCCAGTGGTCTGGGAACAGGGGTAATTTACCCCAAATGGGGTAAAAATGAAAATTCTGGGGGTGATGGACAGTCACGCTGCTGAGACACAGCCTGGCATGCATATGAATATTCTATATGCATGCCCGGTTGTGTGTGTTACAGTACTGTGGTGTGCAAGGACCTGACGCAGTGCACTATATTAATAATATATGATTTCCTTCCTTTCAAATCAAGGGGGTAACGTTGGCATATCTAAATATATTTTGGGGTAAAAGGTATAAATTTCCCTGACCCCTGCCCTGGGCAAACACATCCTAGTCATTTAGACTTTTCCATCTGGATCATTTCCAGTTGTCCTGTTCATTTGAATCCCGCTATAACTAGGAAACAAACTGGACCACAAATCCTATGTCCCCCCACAAGGAGGGACCCATTTGCCACCAAACCTGTGACTCCCCTTGTAGTGGAGACCAAGACGTGTGTGGTCAAGCAACACAACCCTATCTCTGTGCCCATGTTCCACTGATGCATAAGTGCTATAAAATACATTGTGGCGGTGTGTTGTGAGCAATGATTTTGTGAGCAATATGTTGTTGTGAGCAATATTAATTTTATTAAAATTTTATTAACGATATTAATCATTTTCAAACTTTTTCATCACAGGGCACACTGACAAGTTGTTAAAGTGGTCAAGGCGTACATGTGCAATGGTTGAAAATCACGGGTGCAGAATTTTGTGACAGAGGTGGGAATGCTCGCAACATCCTGCCTGTGCAATGCCCAGGTGTTGGAGTAGAAAAGGGCTACTCTGAGTAGCAGAAGGGGAGGGAGTGGACATGAAGGGGTTAATAAGGTAGGAGGATGGTAGTAAAAGGTAGGGGCAAGATCGGTAGCAGCGGTGCATGCCATATTCCACCCTGTGAGCCAGATACAGCAGCGCATGGCAATGTGGATTTGTGCCAGGGTGGGCAAGGGATGGGCAATTTAAAAAATGTTTAATTTTTAATCCTATTGTGGATTCCAGCAGCAAATGGAGCGTTGCCCATAGCCGAGGAGACCCTGAACGGAAATGTGGCTTTCATAACTCAGCACCGTTCCACCCAGCTGCTCTCTCAACACCTGCAATTCATCATAGGAATCCCTTGGCCTGTTTGCTCATCGTCATGTACGGGCAACGGATTGGATTGAATTTAAAAAGGTATTTAAATGCCTACCAGCAGCCTTTAAAATGAATCTTTCACCAAAACAGACAGACAAGAGTGTTGGCAATGGAAATGTAATTAATAGTCCATATGTCCATTTCATCCAAGAGGCCTCGCTCTCTACCAAGACCTGTGTTGAATCCAGCACTTATTTATACACAGGAGAAAGCATCATTCAGATAGGCTTCAAATGGGGTCTGATCCTAAATCCAAAGAGCGACATGTCCATAACAGGACACAAATACCATATTTACCAAAGCGCACCTTTTTCAGCCAATTATGGGAAGGAATACTGGGTAGTGGAGGAGAAAATTCTACAAATCAATTCATAGGCTGGTCTCAACTATTGTATTTACTTAATTCTAACAAGCGTCTTTTCCAGCCAAATTTAGTTTCCAAAATCAGGATGTGCATTAAATTTGATAGCATTACCTTATTTTAAGCCTCTTAAAATAAGGGTGCTCCTTAGATTCGATGGCACATTAGATTTTAGTAAGTACAGGTATTGATGCTACAAGACTTGCCCTGCAATCCAGAGTAACTACGGGAGCATGTAAGAGACATTACATGTACCTGTAGTTACTGCACCATCTAATGAAAATCTATGGGAAATTCATACTGCAATCCACAGCAAATTGTTCTTACACTGGAGCAAGGACTCCCTGTTGTTACTCTGGATTGTGCCCGTTAATGCTATTGGTGCTGATGATAACATCATTAATTTACCCCTGAACTTCCAGAAGTCTGTAAGTTCCATCACCATCACCAAGACAGGAACACCTCTTGTCTCAGAGCATCTGCCTCACAACCCAGAAGTTATGAGGTCCAATCCAGTGAACTTCCAATGCAGTGAACTATCCTCCATAGCACACCCAGAGGCAGGAGAGCCTCCACAAGATAGAGGAGGTCCAGGAATGTCCACCAGAAGTCACCAGAAAAGGATCAGCCAACATAGTCCAGAGATGTTGCCTCCATTTGGGACCTGAGACTCCTAAGGCCATTAGGAGGGGGGAGAATTGCCCAAAGACTTTCTACTGCCAAAGGTTATACATCCATTGAGCATCATGGTGCCAGTGATCATTTCTGAGATGCCACCAAAATATCTCTTCAATGCAGGCATCAAAATCTACTCTTTGGACTCCAATGGGGCACACGACCCCCTTTCCAGAACATGAAATATGGGCGTGGAGACATTACTCCCAAAATGTGAAGCTGCTGAACTCTTAGGAATTTCTCAAATCCTAGCAAAATGGATAGGAAATGGATAACCCTTCTTGAAATTCCTCTAAATTCCCCTTAAATTTGACTTCAGATGGAGCCGGTTAGCAATACGGGGGTGCATGAAGGACCTCAGAGATTTCCCGTTAATCTTAGCAAAGTGTTTTAAACAGAACTTTCTTCAAGCTCAAGACCTTCCATGATCATTTTTGGGCAAACTGAGGAGCTACCAACTCTTTTGTCCTCTCATTTGTTGGGCTCGGTCTCAACTTTACATCAAAAGTTCCATTAATGCGGCAGGTTTTCAAGGTGTCTCCTCAAAAACACGTGGAGATATCTCAAATGGAATCTGATGTTTCCTAATGTATCACGATGGGAGTTAATAAGATCAAATTATGTCTGATCATACTACATTAGTACATGTCACATCAAATTAGCTGTTTGGAGAGTTATGGGCAGGCAATGGAGAGCAACTCTAAATAACTTCTTTTTTCCTCCAAGCAAATAAGAATACATAAAATGAAAGATTTCAGGGCTGGTGATTCAGCATCTCTTAGACCTTTAGAACTCAATACTTTTTAAAAACTTATAATTTGGAGATGCACGATGGTGCTGTGGATGAGTGGGAGAACCCATTCAGAAGGTCCCAGGATCAGTGCCACTTTTCCCCACTTTCAAGATCAACAACAAATGTCTCTAAGAGTACAATCCTAACCATGTCTGCTCGAAAGTAAGCCCCACTGTGTTCAATGGGTCTTACTCCCAGGAAAGTGACTTTAGGATTGCAGCCGAAATGCAGTTTGGAGGGATTAAAATGCGATCCTTTAACACTTTGCGTACATTTCAGTTGGCACAAGGTTCAAATGATAATTTTTTTCCCACCAGGACTGTTTCTTCTACCATCGTTGGGAAGCTTGATTCGTTTTCATGGAATTACATACATTTCATGGATTACATACATTACAATGAATTACATACATTTCATGGAACTTCGTAACACTATTGTGGCTGTTTTAATAAATAACCTCCTCAAGATCATAACTGAGGAACCCTGAAGAAACAACTTCATCTCTACCTCTAGCTACGCCACTGGATGTGTAGACAATACTGAGGCCTGATAGATCAATGGTCTGATTCAATTTAAGGATATATCCCATAATATATGTGCAGGCACCACAGATCTTACGTTGAGGCCCTTGGTGATTTTCAGCGCTGAGGCATCAAGCAAAGGGATCCAAGATTTTTCAGGTCTTCCACAAAGTCACTTACACCACCTTACCTGATTGATTGATTGATTGATTGATCAATCAATTGATCGATCCATTGATCTGTCCATCGATCCATCGATCGTTCCATCCATCCATCTATTCATCGATCCAACGATCCATCCATCTATACATACATACATCCACCCACCCACTCACCCATCCATCCATCCATCCATCCATCCATCCATCCATCCATCCATCCATCCATCAACAGTATTTACCCCACCTGATGGTGGCATAATAGAACTTGGCAAAGCAAAGTCATGATCTTCACATGAATTATACTATCAGATGAATTATTATAATTATTATTATAATTCAGATGAATTATACTATCTAGCGGGGAGAGCATCATCTCTATTTAAAGTGCTTTAAAACATCACTTGGAACATTTTAAACATCACTCCTTCTTGGAAACCAGAAGGAGAAAGATATATAAATATAAATATTATATAAATATAATATAACACATATTATCATATGTGTTATATTCAACCCCCATGCATCAACCCCCCCATGCGCATCATCTCCCCATGCGCATCAAACCACCATGCATATCATATATCACTTTTATATCACTTTTATCTGATGTGTGAAACTGCTCGCAGTTTTTCCCAAGAGCGCGGTCGACGCGTTAGTCGAGACGGAAAGAAGTGTGATGAAAATGGAGAGATGTGGATATGTAAATATTTATAACCAACCGATACAATAATCTACCTTCCAGTGGGAAACATGCCCTTCTTTCCCACCCTTCCCCTCACCTCAAAGACGTGCGAGGTTTGGAGGACCGGGAAACGGGCAACCGTATAGTTCCACAAAGTGACAACCACAAGTGTGGCCCAAGGGATGGGAATCAAACCTTCATATACATCAAGGTTACATTTGCAATATGTGTTCACGTTCTTGTGCGGCTCGATACAGCAATTGAATCCATGCGCGATGCTATGATGCTTGATGCACCTCAAATTATTGGGAGATCCTTCCATGACTCTGGATTGGGCATCTCCAGGAAGATACTGACCCTATAATCCAGAGTAACTATGAGAACACATAAGAGACATTTATGTTGACGTTGTTACGGCACCACCAAGTGAAAACCTATGGGAAATTCATAGAATCATAGAGTTGGAAGGGACCAATCCAGTGCAAATTGTTCTTACATCGGAGCAAGGACTCCCTGTAGTTACTCTGGATTGTGCCCTAAGTAGGTCTGGTGATGCTGGTGTGGGAACAAACTGTGCCATTTGCTGGTGGCATAGCTAGAGGGGGTGGAGCAGTCAGTCTTGGAGGGAGCCTCCCCATGTTGGCCTCCCCTTTGGACCCATTTCACTGGAGGGGTCTCCTTGACTCCCTCTGACTTCTCCACCCCCTCTAGCTATGCCACTGACACCATTTCAAGTACATCCACCACAAGTTGACTATAAATCTTGCCTTAAGTGAGGTCTACTTTTTTCTGCTTTTAATCACCAGCTTATCTTGCAATTTTATATCAAAAGCCCAGCTTCCCACAGCACAATTTACTTCTTCTTTTCTTCTTTCACCCTCTCTCGCTCGCTCCGTGTCTCATTATTATCTGCTTCGATGTACGTCTTTCGGAGCATCAAACATTACCTTGTTTTAAATGTGGCTTTTCCTAGGAAATCTGTCCTCTGGGGGTGTTAATTAAAATAACTCCATGAATATTTAAACCTACCTGAGATGTGCAAAACAGGAGCAGGGCGAGAGAGAGAGAGAGAGAGAGAGAGAGCGAGAGAGAGAGAGAATAATTTCAGGTTTCATTGAAACAGCAGCTTCCGAAAAGGTAGAGAGACTTTTCAAATCATACTTTTTTGGATCTATGGCAGTCTTCGGAAATTTAAAGTGGAATTTGGTGTCGATGTGCATCCAGAGCTTATCCAATTCACTGTATCCACCACTGAATTTTAGACGGAAAATTTAGCATAGAATTTAGCATGTAAAGGAGCATTTGTTCCATTATTATTATTATTATTATTATTATTATTATTATTATTATTATTATTATTACAGTGGGGCCTCACATAAAGAGCTTAATTCGTTCCGGAGGCCTGCTCTTTAAGTGAAACACTCTTTAAGTGAAGCAGATTTTTCCACAGGAAATAATGGAAACTCAGACAATTGGTTCCACAATCCCCAAAATAGTCATATAAAAATATTAACTGGATGTAAAAATGATGACAAAACACTGGGATTGAATTCAAAACATGCATTCAATGTGCAGGATCCTATGAAGTCTACTCAGGCTGCAATCCTAAAAACACTTTCCTGGGAGTAAGCCCCATTTAACACAATGGGGCTGACTTCTGAGTAGACATAGTTAGGAGACTGAAATCAAAGACACCTTCCTGGGAGGCTTACCTGGGCTGCTGTTGGAGGTTCAAGGTGGTTGGGGGCAGTTAGAGGCAGCAGTGCTGGCCGGCAGCCCTTTTAAAGAGCCTCCATGCGGAGTGTCAGGGCTGCATAGCATGCATGCCCACAGCGTGCTTGCTTGTTAAGTGAAGCGGAACTTGTTATGTGAAGCAAGATTTCTTGGAAATTTTTGCTTGTTATGTGAAACACTTGTTAAGCAAGGCACTTGTTAAGTGAGGTACCGCTGTATCATCATCATCGTCATCATCATTATCATCATCATGTACTATTTCACAGTCACCAGGTGTTTGACTGGAATTGGCTCTCTTGTGATTCGTTCCCTATCCAAGGAATGAGGAAACCCAAAGGTATCGTCTCAATATGCGTGAAGTTCCTGGAGTGCTGCTTTTTCTAACTGGGCAGTTTGGATCTTCTCAGGAGTAAAGCCGTGATATTGGACACTTTCACTTTCCCGTAGAGATCAATGCATATTTTTATTTTATTATTTATTTCAAAAATCGGTTTTGAAATCTCTCCTTCCTATCAAAAGTATGGCCCAAAAAACTAAAACTAAAAAATATACATTGAGCTCTATGGGAAAGTGAAAGTGCCTGATATTGTGGCTTTACTCGTGAGTAGGCCAACATGCCATTGTCGGCCAGAAAGGCCAGGCTGAGAGGAATCCAAGACCTTCCCACGAATCCAGAGTAACTACGGGAGCACGTAAGAAACTTTGTGTGCTCCTGTAGTTACTGCACCACCTAGTGAAAACCTATGGGAAATTCATATTGCTGTTCAGAGCAAATTGTTCTTACACCGGAGCAAGGACTTCACGTAGTTACTCTGGATTTCGCCCTTTGACCTCCTTTTGAAGTTCTGGTCACAATGGTCCTAAATTTTCTTGGGTGTCCTACATTTTGTAGACCTTTCCTTTTTCTGGCTAGGTTTTATGGCCACCTTGTCCTTTACTCCTTTGTACGTCCTGGAGTTTTTTCCACAAACGTTCATCTATAGAAGGAGCTCTTTCGACTTTTCGGCCGGCTGGATCCATGCCCGGCACTGTTTTCTTCTTCATTGGCCTGGGAGGACTTTGTCCTGGTTCCAGCTGAGGAGGTGGACAAGGTTTTGAAAAACTTGGACACCCTGAAGTGCAAACGTGTACTAAATGGGGGCCAGAAAAAATAAAAAAATAAAAATAAAAAGATTGGCAGAAAGACAGCGGAGGAACAAGTCATCCTGAAGAGCCTCATTCAAAAAGTCAATGCCAAGATTTCCTTCCCATTCAGAGTGACCCCATTGCAGTTGGTGGGAAGTTTTTTTCCCCCCCCCCCTGTTGGCACTTTCTGTTGCATAACCTTTTTTTCACTGCAGGAATAAAATCCACCTTTCCCATGTAGATTTTCATCTTTTTCCCTGCTAAATGCCAACTGTGCCAGGATGAATATATTTCCGCTATTTCCAGGAACTATCCTCCTTTTTAGTTTTGTGTCCTGGGAAAAAAATCTTCATTATGCTCCTTTTCCTTGTAAGCAGGCAGCACATAGTTTTCTTGTAATTCATAAATAGGGCACTGTCCTATTAATCCCATAAATCCCATAAATAGGGCACAAACCCTATGGGAGCATGTAAGAGACATTATGTGCACCACCTAATGAAAACCTATGGGAAATTCATATTGGAATTCATAGTAAGTTGTTCTTACTCCAGAGCAAGGACTCTGGATTTCACCTTATGCATGATAAATTATATGTAATAATTTTAAATGTAATAATAAATATACTGTATTTATTCAAATCTAACTCTCACCTTTTCCAACCAAATAAAGGCTACAATCCTAAAGACACTTTCCTTGAAGTAACACACAGTGGGGCTTACTCTTTACATGGTTAGGATTGTGCTTGAAGTCTCCAAAATCAGGGTGCGCATTAGATTTGATGGTTAATTAGATTAGAGTAAATGCGATATTTTGGTTATAAGTATAGGGTGTGCATTAGATTTGAGTAAATATGGTGGTGTTTAAATTAACCCCTTAAATGCAGTATTTTTAGCTTTTATTTGTCATGCCCTATATTTTTCTTGGATGTTCTACATTTGGGGGGCCTTGTCTTCTTTCTGTGGTTCTGATATCTGGTCGCCCTGAGCCGCGCTCAACTCACTCAGACTTTCCTCCAAGAAAACCAGGAGACAGTTGAGCATAACAAGTAACACAACCAGGGACTGACCCTCATCTTTCTTGTTATCCCATCTTCCTTCACTCCATCCCACCTTCACCCACCTTCTATTTGTCCTGGGAGCATCAGCCGGTATAGAGGTATGTCCACAGTGGCATAGCTAAGATAAGGCACATGCCACGGGAAAGGTGTGCCACTTGGCTTCCAGCTGCAAATTTCCAACCACAGAATTGTATTTGGGGAGGGGGGCTGCAGCGGCTTACCAGAAACCAAAAATTGGCCAAAAAGATGCTAGAAAAGGAATGATGGGGGCAACTACCACATTTCAAAGCTGCCACAACCCTCCTGTGACATCACAGCTCATATGACATCACAGAGTTATGACATCACCACCCCAGACAGCACAGTCTTTGGTTACATCTGAACGAGAGCTGTCAATTTCTCCAGCCTACCTGATGCCTACATGTCTGAAGTTCTAAGACTCACCCCTTCTTCTTCCTTGAGTCCAGTCCCACCTGGTCTCCTGGGTATTCTTCTGCCCAGCCAGACACCCCAGGATAAGTGAGGTTGAAAGCATAACAGGTGTATTTGTTCATAGAAATCATAGAATCCTAGAGTAGGAAGGGACCTAGTAAGTCATCTAGTCCAACCCTCTGCCTGCAGCAGGAAATCCTCCTAGAGCATCCCCGATATGTGCTGGTGGAGCCTCTGCTGGAGTCCACCACCCCCCTTGGCAATCTGTTTCACTGCCAAACCACCCTCACCCTCAAGCATTTTTTCATGATCACAGCAGTGTCAAATAGAAGATGGGGCAGGTCTTTGAGGTTCATGATCAAGCAGTGTCAGGTAGGAGATGGGGCAGGTCTATGAGGTTCACGATCACAGCAGTGTCTGATAGGAGATGGGGCAAGTCTAGGAGGCTCACCTGCATTCCCATGTCTAGACTGTGAGACACCAAGAATATTGCAAGACCCGTTTTTGCAAATAACTCACAAACTACAAACTTGTGGAGGAGGAAAAGTATTTGGAGAAAGAAAAGTTGGACCATTTGAGCGTTAGGACGGTCAAGCCAAAAAAGAACCACCAGCCGGATTATTATAGCTACCAGACTGAGAAACTTCCGGCAAACACTGCAAATGGCTTCCAGGTGTCTCCGAAGCACATGGAAGCGCTGAACCAGGGACGCTTGCCTTGGTTGATGTTGTTTGTTTGATTAATTAAATTTATAGACAGGCAATCGAACCATGAAAATGTTTGGACTCCTTTCCAGTTCAGATAAGGCGGTTTGGTTATTCTACATGAAAAGTCCCTAAACCGGTTCCAAAGTATCTGAAACATGTGCTTCCGATTTTGATCAGAAGAACTCATTCTCCCTTCCCATGTGTGATGTTCAATTAAAAGAAAATGTCAGTTAAGAGTAAATAGAAGTGTTTTCTTAATTAAAAATTGTTTGGGGAATGAAGTCCAGATTGGAACTGCGGTAGCGACAGAGTGGCCCTACCTTACAATCCAGAGTAACGACGGGAGCAAATAAGAGACATTACGTGTGCTCGTAGTTACTGCACCACCTAGTGAAAACCTATGGGAAATTCATATTGCAATCCAGAGTAAATTGTTCTTACACCAGAGCAAGGACTCCTTGTAGTTACTCTGGATTGCACTCATAGCCTCAGTTCCTCTCCATTGCATGAAAGAATTTTAAATTTAATAATAATTAATATACTGTATTGATTCGACTTTCATGATATTTAAAATAGCATGATATTTAAAATATTTACAATTTCCAAGATTTAAAATCCATGGTATTAAAAATAGCAACACTAATTTGATCCTTATCAAAGTTTGACTCTATTATGGTGATCTAGTAGAAAAAAATGGACAGGAGATGTTGAAAGCAGAGGCAAATTGCTCCAACTTCCAATACTGGGATTAATTTTGAGTAATGCTCTAAGTTCAGTCGGAATAATTATGTAAAATAAGCATATCCCATAATGGGGTTAGAGACCCTTCATCAAGGACGTTCGGCATCTTAACAGACCTACCAAACTCAATTTAATTTATTTTAATTTGGTAAATTAAATTAATAACATAATTAATAAATAAAATAATAAAATAATTATTAATAAAATAAATTAATAAAATAATTTAATTTATTTTAATTTATTCAGGGTGAAATCCAGAGTAACTACGGGAAGACCATGCTCCGGAGTAAGAACAAGTTACTCTGGATTGCAATATGAATTTCCCATAGGTTTTCACAAGGCGGTGCAGTAACTATGACTGCACGTAATATTTCTTATGTGCTCCCGTAGTTACTCTGGATGGTGCCCTAAATTTATTTTATTTTATTTTTTTCAGCTGAAACCATTGCGAGTAAACTTCAAACCAGTTTCAAGGGAAAAGTGAATTGGTGAATCCATGGTGAATCTGTTGTGGTGTCGGAGAGTTAAATGGGGTCGTTGTGTATCCCCGGGAAAATGGAGGGCATCAGATTCTGGTGAATGTTCCGGAGTTTTGCCTCCATGCCAGATTCAACATCTGGTCGGCAGGCAAACCCGCTGAAGGGGGAACGGGACTTTTCAAGCCAACTCACGGATTGCACCAAATTATAACATTGAAGAACCCAAAAATATCTTGCTGTGCAAAGTGTGGCTTTGCAGACTGTCAAGGGCGAGTCAGCTGCAGATCCTTTGGGCAAAAGCACATGATCATACCCTGGAATGCCAACGACGGTTTCTTTGCACTCTTGCAGAGCTTGATCCCAAATAATTGGATGCCTGGGAAGAAAATTCGTTCCACCCGTTCGTTAAACATGAAGCAGAAATTCCAGAGATGCTTCACTGCAGTATTTGCACGAGGACCTCCCAGTGCTTGTGGGCCATCCGTCTCCCCCTGTCCATAGTACCCCAAGCCTCCTCCAGATCAATGTATTGGTCATGATGCACTGCCTTCAACCCTTAGACGACTATCTAAAAATAGTCTTAATTTGCATAAATTATAATTGCCAATCAGTTGATCCAGTTGGTCATCTAAGGGTTAAATCAGAGGTTCCCAAACTTACCTGTCATGACACCCCTAAACCGCTACCTGTCATCACACCTCTACATGACATCGCTCCTCTGCCCTGCTGAGTACTCTTAGATTTTTCAAGATCCAGGATGGTGCCATCCATCTCTCTTGAGATCTCGGGTGAAATCCAGAGTAACTATAGGAAGTCCTTGTTCCAGAGTAAGAGCAAGTTACTCTAGATTGCAATATGAATTTCCCATTGGTTTTCAGTAGGTGGTGCAGTAACTACGGGTACACGTAATCTCTCTTATGTGCTCCCATAGTTACTCTGGATTGTGCCCTTAATGAGATACAAGATGGTTGTGCCCAAATGTTGCAAGGTTTGGACACCACCATCTTGGATCTACTGAAGAGCACAATCCTAACCATGCAGGGTGACCAGATGCCTAAACCTCAAAAGGAGGACAAGGTCTTGGAGTCCTCTCAGCCTGGCCTTTCTGCAAGACAATGGCATGTTTGCCTACTCGCAAGTAAAGCCGTAATATTGGACACTTTCACTTAACCATACAGCTCAGTGCATATTTTTAAGTTTTTTGGCTATAACTTTTAATAGGAAGGAGATATTTCCAAACTGATTTTTGCAATGGATTCTGCTCTTCAATACAAATCCAACGACATATGACATGCATACCATTGCAAAGTGTCAAAATGAAGCCAAAATGGAGGACAATGAAGCCCTTTTGGAGGACACCCAGACAGAACGCTAAAAAAGAGGACAAATCTGGAAAAATCTGGTCATGTGGTCACCCTGTACCCATGTCTAGTCAAAAGTGAGCCTATGTGCCTTACTCCTAGGAAAGTGTCTTTAGGATTGCAGTTCTATGTGCCTTACTCCTAGGAAAGCGTCTTTAGGATTGCAGCTGACATCTCATTAATTTCCATCCATATCTTTAGATTTCCATTCATCTACCCAAATCTCAACAGATTTCCATCCATCTACCTAAGAACAGATAGGAGGGGCAGGCAAGGACATCTCTTGATACCCTTGTGAATGTGCTGTGACACCCTAAGGTGTCACGTGATACAAATTTTGGGAACCCTTGCCTTTAAATGGTCAGGTGCTGCTGGTGTTGAGATCCTTGATGTTCTGCATATGGTTGCCTAACATGGTGAGTAGTCAGAACCTTATCCTGGGAGCATCAGAAGATGTTTTGAGGGTCCAAACTGGCCCTAACTACCTGGGTAGGTGGTTGGGTCTCTTGGAACAAGGAAGGGTGATGTTTGGGCACAGTTATTGATTGAGGACAAGTCCCCTTGACATTGAGGACTTTCTTGTCCACAATTCATTTCTCAGTTCTGGACTTCCAGCTCCAAATCGGAAATGCACCTTCATTCATTCGGCAACGTTCCTCCTCAACAGCACCTGTGATTTCCAAACAAACCATAAAAAGAGTGGCAGGAAGAGGAGGAGGAATAAGAAACTTTTTTCCCCCATTGAAACAGTAATCCTACATAATGGAAACGGTGAGAAAAACACACACGCACAGAACATACAAACCCATCAAGTGCCAGAGTTTCTGACGATGGGATAAGTCTAGGCTCTTGGCTTGGAATATAAATGGGTACATTAAAGACGGTTTGCTGCCTTAAGATGAGTTGCCAAAAAACGAGAAAGCCGGCTTCATAAAATGACACCCGTCTTGTAAGCTATTCAGAAAAAAACAACATCGGAGTATATATATGTGTGTACTGGAAAAAATGCCAATTTGCTCTTAAAATAGCTGGAAAATTGGTAGGCTGTAGTCCAAACAGGCGCACTTCGGCTGCACGGAAGCCACAGATCTGTGATGGAGAAGGAGGAAAAATATAGAGGCAGTATTCATAACGTCTAGGCTATGGCTATGGCAGCAATCCTAAAGATGCTTTCCTGGGAGTAAGACCCATTGAACACAATGGGGCTTACTTTTGAGTAGACCTATTTAGGATTGTGCTATATGTTCCTGTGGGGTCTGTACTGGTGTCAGTGCTGGGTCAGTAATATCTGCAGTGGAATAGCTAGAGGGGGGCAGAGCAGGCTCCGTTTTGGCTTCCCCGACCTAGAATGGCTCCAAATGAGCAAGGAACCCTCCAAGACTGACTGCTCTGTCCCCCTCTAAGTATGCTACTGGATAGCCACATATATGAAGACTGGTACATCCTGCCATATGGGCCAACATATGGAAGTGAGATCAGTTATAGCCTGAGCCACTAGCAGTCTAGGGAAAGCTACCAAGCTATCTTTTCCCCAATCCATAATGTAGCTTCGTGAACCCAGAAGTAAACCCTACTGGATCAGGCCCAAGGCCATAAGAACATACGTCTGCCCTCTAGTCCAGCTTCCTATAACTCACAGTGACCCACCAGTGAGCACGTGCATCCTGTGGCCACTTGGTACCATTCAGCCATAGCCTCCTTCTCATGGGTAAGATTAAAGTTCCCTCCCTTTAATCTGCCCAATCCCCTTCTCTAGTCTCCTGCATCATGTGGCAAGGAGTTCCACAGATGAATGACATGCTAGGTCAAGAATTACATCTTTTAAATCAATAAAAATTGGTAATGGAAAAAAAAGAACTACACTGTATTTACTCAAATCTAATGGTCACCTTTTACAGCTGAATTTAGAACACGATCCTAACCATGTCTACTCAAAAGTAAGTCCCGTTGTGTTCAAAGGGTCTTGCTCCCAGGAAAGGTTTGCAGCCTTTGTCTCCAAAATCAAGATGCACATTAAATTTGATGGTTAACTAGATTCAAGTAAATGTAGTCTTTTGATTGTAAGTATAGAGTGCTATACTTACCACTCTATTGCAATCCTAAAAACACCTTCCTGGGAGTAAGACCCATTGAACACAGTGGGGCTTACATCTGAGTAGACATGGTTAGTTTTGTGGCCTATATTTTTTTCATTATATCCTTTTTTCTTGAGATGGGGCAACCAGAATTGTGTGCAATACTCCTCAACTCAATACTTATACAACTCCATGATTACTACAGACAAGTCATTGGGGGAGGACAGTATTTTGTCCCCAAATCTGAGCTCCAATGGTTTTAAAGGATGTTCTGTCTATAGCGGATCTGGCTCGTACAAAATCCACCAGCAGGATTCTCAAGAGCTGGACCTCGTACAGTCGAGGAGATTATAACGGAGATCATCGGCACAGGAAAATAATGGAGAGATTCCCAGCAGTTGAGAAGGATGCAGACCTTGTCGGAGATGATGCAATCCCATAACCATGCCAGAGTCTGCATGTGGGAGAAAAATTACGTGCACCATGAGAAATTATTTGATTTTTTTTTTAAAGACCACCAAACCCATCACCAACCATATGGTGTATATTTCTGTTGTCATGTTTGGATCCCATCCAGGAAACAGGTCATTATTATACAGGCAGGGGATCATCGGAGAGATAGATGTCCCGTTGTGTGGTGCGGGACAGAACAGGCTACCTCATTGAAGCGCATAGGTAGGCACATGATTGTCGAGGTGGAACGTTCTACAATGAAAGGCTCGCTCACACAGTCAATGGGTGGCTCCAGTGCCTTTTATTTATGATCGTAAGCCACCTTGGACATCTTTTAACAGAGGAAAAGCAGGGTATAGGTCTAATAAATAAATTAATTTAGTAATAAGAAACAGTCCCTAACGGTATGTGGCTGAACTATGCCTCCCCCCTCATCAAGTCAGATGATCATGCTGTTCTGCAAGACCAATGGCTTGCAGAGAAATGGGTATCTGAGCAGGAATGTTTCCCAGCTATGTGTCCATCTCAGAAGAACGTGCTCCAGGCTCAGAAGATGGTCTAAGAAGGTATCTTAGCTCTGTCTCTAGAGCTAGACCACAATTGTGGTCATCAAGGGTCATCAAGGTCTTCAAGTCCCTCTTGGGAATATCCTGTACAATATCCATAGACCATAGAATGATAGAGTTGGAAGGGACCCAGTGGATCATCTAGTCCAACCCTCTGCTGATAGAAGGAGATTCTTGTCTTGTGGGGACCCAGGTCTTGAACCTGGTTAACAGGCACAGTGTCTTAATCACTTGTGTGTAAATATATATCTTGGCATATAAGAATGTTAGAGCAGAAGAATTTTGCTGGATCAGGCCAAAGGTCCATCCATTGGAATTATAGGTGGAGTCCTTTAACGTCCTAGATGCCTTTCAAATTGGACAGACTGATGGAGGAACAGTCCATCACAGGCTCCAATCCTGTCCACACTTTCCTGAAAGTAAACCCATTGGCTATAATGAGAATAATTTTGGAGTAAGGTCTATATGATCACCCTGACTTGTGGTAGCAGTAAAGTAATAATACTGATGATGATGATGATGAAGAAGATGACGATGAAGGCAAAGTTCTCTGATAGACCTTTAGAGTTTCCAGAGTGGTTCACAGGCATCTCATTAAATGAACCCGTAACAAATGGGACTGCTGATAATCCCTTCAGCAAAGACATGATAAATTTAACTTTCCAACAAAGCCTGACTTCCTTTCATGTTTCCGACGGGCACATGTGCTCTGTCGTTAATATGTATTTATTGCACACGGAACAGCCTGAAGTTCTCCCGTTGCCTGAGGACAGGTGTTGACATCACAGCAAACGCAGCAATGATTGGCACTAATTGTGAGCGGTCTTGGCAGCGCTCAGCAAAACGGCTGAACGGGGAATGATTTGGGAAACATCCAGAAAAATTCCCTCAAGGTCGGGACAGGCAACGATAGGAATGGTGATCCGAGCAAGCTCAGGCGCATGCCAGCCGTACAGATGCTGGGGCGGGAGATGCGCTTGTCAAACACCGGTTGATTTTTTGAGTTGGCTGGAGTTTGGTGGAAAGATTTTGGTTCTACCCATGGGCAGAAGGTTGGTGATTCAGCTTTGCAGACTCATCTGCATGGGATTCCACAAAACTCTTAATTCATCAGATATATCAGATTTATCAGATGTATAAGTTGGATGTATAAGTTATCAGATGTATATGTCAGAGGTCAAACTCCTCTTTGATTTCTCCCTAGAGCGTCAACTTACATCTGACTCAAATTGAATCTATTATTATTATTATTATTATTATTATTATTATTATTATTATTATTATTATTATTATTATTATTATCATCATCATCATCATCATCATCATCATCATCATCATCATCATCATTTATGCCAATAAAGGTTATGTTATGTTATTATCATCATCATCATCAACAACTTTCAGTTGGTAGTAATCAATTGAAATCAAATAATCAACTTTCAATTGATTAATTGATTCAATTGATAATAATCAACTTTCATTTCAATTTCATCCATATTAAATATAATGTGTATTATTATGTACTAGCGAAAAGCTAGTAACAACTTGCGCAACTTGCCCCCATGCGCAGTATACCCGCGTTGCAGCAGTAACATTTCCCCATGTGCAATCCCCCCACAGCGCATCAACACCCCATGCACATCAATACCCCATGTGCATCAACACCCCATGCGCAACTTGCCCCATGTGCAACTTTCCACCATGCACAACTTTCCACCATGCACAACTTGCCCCCATGCACAACATCCCCCATGCGCATCAGTCCCCCATGCACATCAGTCCCCCATGCGCAACTTCCCCATGCACATTATCCCCATGCGCAACTTTCTCCCATGCACAACTTTCTCCCATGTGCAACTTCCCCCATGTGCATCAGTCCCCCATGCGCATCAGTCCCCCATGCGCAACTTCCCCATGCACAACTTTCCCCATGCACAACTTCCCACATGTGCATCATCCCCCCATGCGCATCATTCCCCAATGCGTAACTTCCCCCTATGCGCATCATCCCCCATGTGCAACTTTCCCCATAAGCAACTTTCCCCATGCACATCATCCCCCATGCGCAACTTCCCCTGTGCGCAACTTTCCCCATGCGCACCAGTCCCCCATGCGCATCTTCCCCATGCACATCATCTCCATGCACATCATCCCCCATGCGCATCATCCCCCCATGTGCATGATCCCCATGCGCATCATCCCCCCATACACCTCATCCCCCCATGCGCATCATGATTCTGGATAGATTATAGATTGATTTTTATCAGATTGTCAGCACAATCCTAACCCCAGGTTAGACTAGAACAAGTCCTGTACTGGCCTGGGGGTGTTGCAAAAGTGCCGTATGGCATGATGCCCAGACATGGCTCTGGTGGTGCAAGTGGTTAAGATACTATGCCTGTTAACTAGCAGGCCAGGGTTCGAGACCCGGGTCCCCACAAGACCAGGATTTCCTGCTACAAGCAGGGGGTTGGACTAGATGATCCACTGAGTCCCTTCCAACTCTATGACTCTATTATTCTATGAGCTGTAAGGCCAGTGCACAGACATGCACCAACCTTCCCATGCCACTATGGAACTGGACGATCAGTGAGTTGTGGTGACCTAAATTGACTGCATCTACTGCGTCTTCCTCAAATTCTCTTTATTTAACCAGTTCTACAGGTTCCAACAAGGAATCCCCGGTACATATTTAGCGTAATTGTATGATGAACGCTCAGGCCCAATTGCGGACTGAGTAATTCTGTTCCTGGAGGGAAACAATGCAAAAAGTTCTCTGGAAAGCTCTTTCATGTCTTTTTCGCAGAACCATTTAGGGTTGACGTGTCTGCACAAGCAGTATGCACAGAGTGAACACCAGAAGGAGGCATCTTGAAGCCAAATCTGATTTGCAACAGCAGTTGGTGCAATGCAGGCCTGACTTCCATTTTTTTGTACCCACAAAGTTACACGGGGTTGTGGGTCACTGGTGGACCAGAAGTTATGCATATGGATAGCCTGGGGTTCAACCTCTTCCATCTCTACTTACAAAAGTTGGTTGGTGACATTGGTGACCACAATGATAAACTTTGTTCCCAGCCATCTTTCTCTTTCAGAACGAATGCGAGGAGCCGGCAAGGAAAGGGTGAACATGCTCTCTCACTTCCCATAAAGGTACCGCAGCAGCTGCGCTTGCCAAGAATAGAGATTTGGAAAGAAACAGCTGGACCAGCTGGACCGAATAAGTGCCCCCACCGGCTTCCAGCCTCCAGCAGCAGCCCAGCATAGGTAAACCCCCTATCCTCCATGCAGCTTCCTAACCATGTCTACTCAGAAGTAAGCCCCATTGTGTTTAATGGAACTTACTCCCAGGAAAGTGTCTTTAAGATTGCAGCCTCCTAAACATGTCTACTGAGAAGTGAGCCCCATTTAACACCATTGTTAAAGCATATTTGACACCAAGGAAAGCATCTTTGCAGCCACCTAAGCATGTCTACTGAGAAGTAAACCCCATTGTCTTCAATGGGGCTTACTCCCAGGAAAGTGTCTTTAGGATTGCAGCCTCCTAAACATGTCTACTGAGAAGTGAGCCCCATTTAACACCATTGTTAAAGCATCTTTGACACCAAGGAAAGCATCTTTGCAGCCACCTAAGCATGTCTACTGAAAAGTAAACCCCATTGTCTTCAATGGGGCTTACTCCCAGGAAAGCGTCTTTAGGATTGCAGCCTCCTAAACATGTCTACTGAGAAGTAAGCCCCATTTAACACCATTGTGTTAAATGGGGCTTACTGCCAGGAAAGCATCTTTGCAGCCACCTAAGCATGTCTACTGAGAAGTAAACCCCATTGTCTTCAATGGGGCTTACTCCCAGGAAAGCGTCTTTAGGATTGCAGCCTCCTAAACATGTCTACTGAGAAGTAAGCCCCATTTAACACCATTGTGTTAAATGGGGCTTACTGCCAGGAAAGCATCTTTGCAGCCACCTAAGCATGTCTACTGAGAAGTAAACCCTATTGTCTTCAATGGGGCTTACTCGTAGAAAAGTGTCTTTAGGATTGCATGTCTCCTAAGCATGTCTGCTCAGACACAAGCCCCATAGTGTTAAATGGGTCCTGCTCCCAAGAAAGTGTCTTTAGGATTGCAACCTAAGTAGACTCCATAGGATCATTCACATTGAATGCATGTTTGGAATTCAATCCCAGTGTTTTGTCATCATTTTGACATCCAGTTAATATTTTTATATGAATATTTTGGGGGTTGTGGAACCAATCGTCTGAGTTTCCATTGTTTCCTATGGGAAAATCCGCTGTGCGAGGCACCACTGTCTACCCGAGTCTAGTTCAGAAACCACAGGGTTAAACGTGGACTGGGGATCAAATCCCTATTCAGCCTGGGCATAATTCAATAGCTGCGAACAAATTACTGTCACTCAACCTTTTCTCTTCTCCTGCCCTTAAAATGGAAATCGGGACATGCGCTTACTCTTCTTCTATGCCTTGTGGATAAAGTGAGCTCTCCATGAAAAAAAAACGATAAGAGCGCATTTTTAAAAGCCGGCAAATTGTCAATGGGTTTGGAAGTGTGGATTTTATTTTGTGAACCGGCAAATCCACATTCTTTTCCGCTGTCTGGGAGACTCTGGAGAACATGCGACACGGCGATAAAGATTGAGACGCCTTTTAAAAAATATGTGTCATTATAGGTTATCGAGGACCTAGAAGGGGGAACGCATTATATAAATATATGGCCTATTTTAATGAGCGAGCAACAGGTGATGTTCGGTAATTTCCGCATAATTTCGGTAATGTTTGCTTTTCGACTCTCAATTGTAGGAGCCGCTAAGAAATGGACTTGACCTGAGTCGGAACGGCAGAACTGGATATTATCAGGAATTACCCCGCGGAGTGGAAAGTGGTTCTGAATGAATCTGACCTGGTATAATCCGACAATTTTGGCAGGTCACCGACGGCAGATTCTCTCAGGCGTCTTTCCGAATAAGTGCGGCTCTCACTGACGCCGGAGGGCGAGTGCGCTTTCTGATGATTGTTTAGCCCGAAAGGTCAAGGCTGGCATTGAGAAGACGGTGCATCTTTCTTAAAGGACTCAGAGCACTGGAAGCAACAGGTGATTTGGGAAATGGAAGTGGACATCTCTTGCCCTGCCTGGCACTAATGAAGGCTGCTGGTCTGCCCAGAATGACCCTGCGTTGGCAGCTCCTTGCTTATTTTTTCCCCTACCCTCGAACGGATAAGTGGCAATGGTTCAAGTTGGAAGGGACCTGCAAGGTCATCTAATCCAACCCCATTCCAGTAGCAGGAAATCCTCCTCAAGCATCTCCAACAGGTGCTTGTCGAGCCTCAGCTTGAAGATCCCCAGTGAAGGAAAGTCCACCATCTGAGTCAACACTCTGCCTGAACATAACTTGCTTCTCCAACTTTTTCTTTAGGTAGATGACATCGCAAGGGTTAATCCAATAGCCATATTAGGGTTTTGAGTCTGGGACACTCCTGGGACAAATGGACAAAGGTTCCCACAATGTGCGTTGTGATATCCTAGCATTGTGATTTTCATCGTTTTTCATCTCATGATGCACCAACCAGATACACCATGAATCTTTGGACAACTGACACCATGATTCCATGGTGGGAGGTTCAGATCCTTGATAACCCTATCAATAAATATACTTAAATAAATCCCTGCAAAACTCTCGTGGAACACTGTGGACCTCTCATGGCACATTAGTGTGCTACGTTATACTGGTTGAAAATAGCTGCTTTAGGGCATCGTGGCACACTCACCAGAGCACCACAGGACGTGGCCGGACTCCTACATTTTCCTACTTGTTTCCCATGGGCGTTACCATCTTGTATCTCATGAGATGTTGGAAGATTTGGAGGCCACCATCTGGGATCTCAAGATGTCTCCAAGATTTGGGTACCATTACTTTGGATCTCAAGAGGCCCTGCTGGGAAAAAGATTCTGTGGGGATGTTGTGGAACCACTACATGACTTCACCCACTTCAGGGTGCAGTCCTAACCAGTTTAGGCCAGTCTCCCAATTCCCATGATGATGTGGGACCATTACATGTGCATGTCTGTGCACTGGTCTAACTGCCCAGGAGTGACACAGTTTTGTGACACCCCCAGGCCAGCATGGGACTTGTGCCGGGACTGATACACAGGTGGGCCCAGGCCGGTTTGGGCCGGATCGCTTGAACCGGTTGTTAATTTTGGCCCGCCGCTAGCAATCCGCTTGCTAGCGGTGGGTCAAAACCTGGGCGAACCAGTTTGCCCGGGGGGGCCACCACTACCCTTGCATCAATCTTGATGCAGGCGGAGTCGTATCCTGTTCAGGACGTGACTCTGCCTCTGTGAAGGTCAGCGCAGGCGAAGGGGGTTGGACTAGATGACCTACTGGGTCCCTTCCAACTTTAGGATTCTATGATTCTGTGATCAACCATTCAGCTGCGTTCCTCACCGACCCCTTTCTAGTTGGAATAGAAGTTTGTTTAGAGACGAAACTGGGGAAAAGTGAGCTTGGTGCCCTATCAGAGGTGGATGATTAATTGTTCTGAGATTGCAGTCATGATTACAGAGCAGCTCGTCTCAGGTGACGCTAATTAGGTTTCTCATTCGTCTGCATGTCTACGTGATACCCGAAGCAAACAGCCCTTGCAAACAACTTTGCTGAGGAAAACACTGCCTCGAGGGTGGTGCATGTGTGTGTGTGTGTGTGTGTGGGCATCAACGGGCAAGTGGTGTTTAATTAGTCTCTTAAAAAATAAAAATAATCCAGCAACACAGCAAGAATTTCAGACTTCGATGGAAGCTGACCCCATTGGCGATGGATGGAGGGACCCCGATGGATGGGAGCAACTTGTGTTGCCACAGAGACAGAATTCTTCCTGCATCCCAGCCAGATCCAGTTGCTTTTCTCCAGACTTTCATCGGGGCAATGAGAATCCATATAGGTCCATTTTTATGATAGCATCCATAGTCTTTGGTGGATGCGGCCATATCCATATCGCAGAACCAGAGCCAGCAGCAGATATGGTGCCATGATGTTAATAAGGCCAAGCTAAGCCTGGTCGCCTAGATCAGGGCCCCCAGTCAGATGCAGGATTGCCAGATGTCCCCCAAAACAGGGACAATCCCAATTTGGGGGGATTGTGTTCACATACTGGCAAATGGGGCAGAGGGTCCTGTCCCGATTTTGTGGAAGAGAATTATGGCAACCCAAGTCAGATGGGGCATGAGAAAGATTAAACACAAAAATACATATACCAACCTGATATATACACATTCAGAACTACTGAGTTAAAAGCATTGGTGGGATTCAAATAAATTAACAACAGGTTCCATGTCCATAGAATAACCGGTTCTACATCCCATTAGTAACCAGTTCTCAGAACCAGGCACTCATTAGCAAAGGGTTCTATAGAACCTGTGAGAACCCCCTGAAGCCCACCACTGAGGACATCTAGTGCAGTATAATTCCCACTGGCCGGCACTGAATACAATCCTAAGCGTGTCTACTCAGAAGTAAGCCCCATTGTGTTCAATGAGTCTTACTCCCAGGAAAGTGTGTTTAGGATTTCAGCCACTGGCTGTTTCCAGTCTCCCAGATTTCGGACTGGGACCTTCCCAGCCTCATCTGGATCTTGAATCTGGGCCGTGCCCAGATGTGGGACTTTCCTCACCTAAATGCCTTCTTCTTGCCTACTACAGAGGTCTCAAAACCCCTGCACGGTTGCCATATGGTGAACCTCAATCTTGCCCATGGCCAAGGTGACCAGATGCCCAAACCTCAAAAGGAGGACAAGGTCTTGGATTCCTCTCAGCCAGGCCTTTCTAGTGGACAATGGCACGTTTACCTACTCACGAGTAAAGCCACTATATTGGGCACTTTCACTTTCCCATAGATCTCAATGCTTATTTTTTATTTTTAGTTTTTTGGCCATAACTTTAGATAGGAACGAGATAGTTCAAAACTGATTGTTGCCTTGGATTTTGCTCTTCAATATGAATCCAACAACATATGACATGATGGGGTACTGCGCACCATTCAAGCAGGCCTCCGTCAGTCTTGAGAGACTATGGTATAGAGCTCAGCGCTGCATACGCTGCATGCAAAGCACGAAAGCCTGGGTTGGATTGTTATGGAGGATAGGCTGTTACCCAAGCAGCAGATCCCCCCTCTCCACGCCACTGAACTAGTCCAATGGAAAGGCAGAGCCAATACGATTGGATCCAGCCGGCGTCGCAGAGCTGGGCTAAAGGACAGGAGCTCACACTATCTTGTGGGGCTGACCCGGGTCAAGTGCCAAAATGAAGCTAACATGGAGGACAGTGAAGCCCTTTTGAAGGACACCCGAACAAATCCGGAAAAATCCATCCATATGATCCCCCTGCCCGTGGCCAACATCTGATCTCCTAAGAGCTTCTGATCCAGTTGACCAAACACAACTGGAGTTGTGATGATGGGGAAAACGGGGATCCATTTTAGTACGTGTTTTATTTCTGTGCTGTGTATTGGCGCTTGCAGCAATACTGCAAATTCGAGCCAGTTCCATCTCCAGTCTGTTTTAAATGTTATATTTAAAATATTTTTTTCTGCTTCTCAGCACTGTACCAGGTATTTGATGTGGCCCTTTGGCCAAAAACTTTGGAGACCCCTATACTAGAGATGGAGGGGGAACCAAACACTCGTACATTGACCGCTCTCACCAACAAAATGAAATATCAAGTTGCTGTTCGGAGGCAGCTCTTAAGACTGCATACCTAAAAACAAAAAAGAAACTTCTGGCAGGCTTGACGGGACTGAAGTGATGCAGGAAAATGTCAGCAGACACTCTCAACCCTTGTTGGGCCTGCAGCCCTCGCGGGGAACTCGGCCAAAGGAGTGCAGTAAACAGGCTCCTCTGTGCCAACAAGCCTGGGATGCTGAACACCAGGTCCAATGATGTCATGTAGAAACTGCTGACTGCTGAAGGGGGGATATCAGATGGTTATTCAGATGGCTATATCCTCCTTTTCCAGGACATGTCCTGGAAAAAAACAAAAGTTCAGTATCCTCCTTTTCCTTATAAGTAGGCAGCATGTAGCCTTTTGTAATTAATAAATTATGGGTGCAATCCTATTCAGTTTGGGTTGGCACAAATCAACTCTTTTCCCATTCCTGTGGTGGTGTGGGAAAGCTGGCGCATGTCTGTACATTGGCCTAACACACACACACTCACACACACACACACACACACACCCAGCAGTGGGGCAGAAGTACCTTGTGACAATTTTGTGACACTCCCAGGCCAGCTTAGGACTTACACCAGCCTAACTCAGGGTGACCATATGATAGGAAGTACCCGGATTTATCCTCTTTTTTGGCCTCCTGTCCGGATGTCCTCCAAAAGGGTTTCATTTGGGCTTCACTTTGCAACAGTATGCAGGACCCCATCATGTCATATGTCGCTGGATTCGATATGAAGAGCAGAAATATCTCCTTCCTATTAAATGTTATGGCCCAAAAACTAAAAATAAAAAATATGCATTCAGTTCTTTGGGAAAGTGAAAGTGCCCAATATCATGGCTTTACTTGTGAGGAGGGAAATGTTTCATTGTCCACTGGAAAGGCCAGGCTGAGAGGAATTCAAGAGCTTGTCCTCCTTTTGAGGTTTGAGCTTCTGGTCACCCTGGGTAAGGATTGCAACCTGTACGTAACATCTATCTATCTGTCTGTCTGTCTGTCCGTCTGTCCGTCCGTCCGTCCAGATGGTGGCTTCCAAATCTTCCAACATACATACGTCCGTCCGTACGTCCATCTGTCTGTCCATCCATCTGGTCTGTCAATCTATATATACAACTTTTCAACGAAACATTCACGAAGCGGTTTACAAAGAAAATGAAATAATAATAGCTATGTAATAGTTTTTAATGTAATAATAAGTTCTAAAATAAGTATTTTAGCTTTTATTTTGTCCTATCTTACGTTTTTCTTGGGTGTCCTACATTTTTCAACCTACATTTTTGGGTGTCCTCTTTTTCTGGTTATAGAAAACCAGACATATATTTATCCAGGGTGGGAGAGGGTGCGCAAGAGGTGCATCACTCAGTAAGGGAAGGCCAACCGCAGCCAGGCCCAAACCTGATTTCCACCTATACAAGAAGTTTTATCTATACAACCGATACAACCACCTATACAAGTTGTTTTTATAAAAGAAGTACTGTTTTATCCCACAAAAGCATCCATGGTAAACAAGGTCCATTTTGGGGGTTCCTTCGACACATTCGGGGAGTCCCATCTCCAGTGCCCAGGTGGGCTTGAGAAAGATCCCTATGTTCTTCCTTTGGCCAGTCCGGCTGATGTGGCTGTTTCCCCGTTCCTACAGGCACCCCACCCCATTTTAAAAATACCCCAAACATTTTCAATGAACTATCTAGCGCATAATCCTGATTTATTGTACATTTGGTGTCAGGGATTACGTTTCCTTCACCTTTCCCAGCACCATCTGCTAAAAAACATGAACGCATTGTGGCGCCGTGCGCTCAGAGAGTTGTAATGGGAAACGCTTTCTCACAGCGGAGCCGTATATGGTGTCTTCTCCCTGCACCCCTTATTTTCCCCCACATATTTCCAACGCTATCTGATACTCCGACACAACACAGAGTTCTTTGACAAAGTGGAATTTATAGGGAGGGCAGAAGGCAAGTCTGCAGGCAGCTGTTTTCCACAAAACCAACCCAAAGTTTGAATCTTCAGATCAAATGAAATCAATGGCAAGTCTTCCTGGGACCTCAACCGGGTATGATCATTCCCTTGCATGTGAGATTGTCTCATGCTTCATCATGAAGCACATTGGCATGAGACCCCGTGGCTGTAGTGGGCAGGCGTGAATCAGGGTGACCATGTGTCATAACCATAAAAGAGGACAAGGACCCACTGAAAAGTACAGGGCCTCTGTGAAAAATGTAGGACATCATAAAATAAAAGCTATAAACACTCATATATATATATAGAATCATAGAATCCTAGAGTTGGAAAGGACCTAGTAGGTCATCTAGTCCAACCCACTGCCTGCAGCAGGACCCTAGAGCATCCCCGATATAATCAAAGCACTCATATATATATATAATCATATAAAACTCATATATAGAATCAAAGATCGTATAATCATATATTGCTTTCATGCGATTAATTTAAACACTATTGCATATTATTATATTACGATATCATATTTTTCAGCCTTGTATCCTGGAAAAAACCTTTATCGGCTTCCTTTTCCTTGTTTCCAGGCAGCACGTAGCCTTCTTGTAATTATAAATAATGGTATTTAATCAAATCTAACACTCATTTTTTTCAGCCGATTTCGGTCTCCAAAATCTGGATGCGCATTAGATTAGATTGAAGTAAATACGGTACTTTGATTATAAGTATAGGGTGCACATTAGATTTGATGGCGCATTATATTCGAGTGCGTGCAATAAATTCTGTTCAATGGTTTTAAATGTGATAAAAAGTAATTTGCAGTGCGATCCTAAGCATGTCTACTCAGAAGTAAGTCCTGTTCAATAGTAGTTAATCCCAGGAAAGTATGGTTAGGATTACAGCCTCACAGAGTTTAAATAAACCACATAAAAGCAGTGTATGTGAGTGTTCTTACCTTCGGAGAAATAGAGAGAGGTGGAAAAAATATTCTACGGGTATCTCTCTTTCCACTTGAAACCATAACTGGATGCGTCATGAAAAACAACATTCCATAGTTATAGCTCCTTCCCGAAAACATTTACCAAAAGCCCACAGGTCAAAAATTAACTGTGGCTTTTAATGACAAACTCTGTTCAGACCAGAGGGGTCAGGAAGCTGTAAGGAAGTGAAATCCTAAGCAATTTAGGCCAGCATAATTCACCCGTCTCCCCGTTCTAGTGATGGTGCGGGGAGACTGGTGCATGTCTGTGCACGGGCCCAATCCCCCAGGAGTGGTGCAGAAATGCCTTATGGCACTTTTATGACCAGCCAGGGACTTGAGCCAGGACTTATGCCAGCCTAACTAAAGTTTAGGATTGCAGCCTTAGGTTCCTCAACCTCCATCTTTGCAGACCTGCGTATCCCCTTGCAATACAACAGATTCTCAAGTTTGAGAATTTCAGGCGCATGAATGTTGGTTAGGCTCATTAACCCCCAAATCCAGAGTAACTATGGGAGCAAGTAAGAGACTTTACATGCACCCATAGTTACTGCGCCACCTAGTGAAAACCTATGGGAAATTCATATTGGAATCCAGAGTAAGTTGTTCTTTTACCGGAGCAAGGACTCCCCATAGTTGCTCTGGATTTTGCTGTTAGAAGATAAGTGTTGCCAAACACGCTTTTTACGTGCTCAGAGCCTCCCATTACCATGAAATCGTTACATATTAGACAAAGAAATCAGTCCATCTCCTCAATTATAACATAGTTAAGGTTGCCATATGTCCCCCAAAACAGGGACAGTCCTGATTTTGGGTGATTGTGGGCACAATCCAGTGTAACTACGGGGAGACGTTGCTCCGGTGAAAGAACAATTTGCTCTGGATTGCAATATGAATTTCCCATAGGTTTTCACTAGGTGGTGCAGTAACTACGGGTGCACGTAATGTCTCTTACGTGCTCCCGTAGTTACTGGGATTGTGGGGTGTGTTCACATTCTGGCAAATGGGACAAGGTCCTGAGCTGATTTTGTGGGAGAAAACCATTATAGTCAACAATAGCGTTCATCTTTTTCAGCCGAATTCAGTCTACAAAATCAGGGTGTGCATTAGATTTGATGGTTAATTAGATAGAGTAAATACGGTATTTTGATTATAAGCATAGGGTATGCATTAGATTCGATGGCGCATTAGATTTGAGTGAATGTGGTATATCGTATAGGGCTATAAGCCAGAGACATGTGTTCAAAGGGTATACATCAATAAAAATAGCCTCAGCTATTATTACTTGTATGCGCCATTCCCTTTCTAAAGTGTTGGAACAGTGAGCAGCATAGCGAGGTGGGGTTCATAGCACGATGTTTTTCAGGGAGCCTCATCATGGCATGCCAGGGACCCTTTCTGATGCTCATTGGAGCCACTCCAAGCAGTGGCATTCCCTTGAGTCTTGCCCGGAAGGAAGGACTCATTCTTTCAACCAACCTTAATCTGTTCTCCTCCCCCCGCAATCATAGCACATCCGACTCCTGTTTGCCTAGCGGACTCTGTTTGGTTTTCCGCCTTTGCCAAGGGGTGGAAGAGATCGCCTGCGTTTTGCAAGAACTCCTTTCAATTATATTCCCTCCTCTAATGCCTGAGCATTAGTTCCACTTATCTTTGGCTAATAGTTCAGCTCATAGTCAAATACCCATTAACATAAAATCAACACAGCAATTTTGTCTGAATCCTCATGTCATTAACCCATTTAAAGGGGATGTGTGATTCGCACTTCAAATATGCTTAATTATTGACTTAATAACATTACAAGAGTCTGTGGTCTTTGACTTCTGTAAAATAGAGATTTTTTTTTTCATTCCCCGGTTCCTCCTTGAGCTTCTCCTCCGAGCCATCCTCGTTTGCTCCAATTGCTAATTGCTCCAAATTATGATGATTCTGCTGAAACCTTTGAATTCTGTTGATGTCGGAATTACTTTGCACCTATTCAGCCCTGCAAAGAAATGTCACTTATGGTGATTTGAGATTGCAAAGCAAGGCACACTTACCTGAGAGTAAGCTCTCTTGGAATTTAGTAACTACTAGCAAAAACGTACCTGCATTGCAGGAAGGTAAAATATGCCCCGTACACCATCCCCCGTTACATATCAACAACCCCAGGCACAACAATCCCCCATGTGCAACAACCCCACATGCACAGCAACCTCCCCATGTGTAACATTCCCCCATGCGCAACATTCCCCATGTGCATCAACCCCAAATACACATCAACACCCATGCATAACATTCCCCCCATGTGCATCAACCCCCCATGCACAACATTCCCCCCATGCACATCAACCCGCCATGCGCACAATCTTGCTCATGCACACCATCCGGCCCATGCGCAACACCTCTCTGTGCACCTTCCCCCATGTGCACCATCCCCATGCGCACCATCCCCATGCGCACTTTCCCCCCACGTGCATTTCCTCCCATGCACATCATTCCCCCCATGCACACCATCCCCTCTTGTTCACCATGCCCCCAGTGCACTTTTCCTCCCAGTGCATCAGGCACCAGGCCTCAAATTGGCTGGATGGTGATCAGTCTTTAATGTTAGATATAGGACAAAAATACATTTCAGCCTCTTAAGGGTTAAATTTATCAACATCAGTTCTTGGTGGGTGTTGATATCACAGAAGGAACACCCTTCTGAATTTCACGCTTCTAGGTCCAGGGGTTTTTCCTGGGCGTTGACGAGTCAGTGAGTGAATCAGTGACTTCTCAGATTTTTATATATAGATTTTAGGGTTTAAGATACATTCCATTGCATTGGCTATAAATCACTCACTCAATCAATCAATCAATTAATCAATCAATCAATCAATCAATCAATAATTGAATATTTGGGAACCCTGGTGATTGTACGAGTCCCCAAGGCAGTGGTTTCCAAACTATGAACCAGCATTTTGGAGAAACTGGAGAAAGATGGATCCTTCATGAAAACCAGCCACCCCATAAAATGTATAAATTGTAGCCTAATGGGAAGTCCTTCAACTTTTATGGGACTACTCAGATCCAAAGCAGTGATATTGCTGGCACAAATCTGAGCTTTCCAGTGTCAGGGAAAAGGATCAAGGGGGAGAACTGGATACAGCCTTCATTGATTCAACCCCCTTTTGGGCCAGGTCTGCCCTCTCCTTGCGCTCTTGCATCCCATAATATTTTCTCTCAATCCTGTTCTGTCTGTCCATTCCCCCCACCCCCCAAGCAGCAAAGCATCTACCTGCTCTGGCAGGTGCTGGCGACCACTGGCATTGGAGGTTGGCCAAGGATTGGGTCATAGGTTTACTAACAAGTCAACCATAGGGTCAGCTGTGTCTATTTAGAGAGGAAAACCCCATTAAACGTCTCCTGATGATCCTTTTAAAAAGAAAAAAGGCTCTTCATCTTGGACAGATCTCCGTCACTTTGCTCCCGTTGGGATGCCCAATCTCCGGAATAGGTGCCAAAACTCCTTCCATTCCCCATCCCCGACCCCATAACATTGCTTGTTTATTATTCTTTTCATCAATATAAAATATAAATACTGTATGGTTGTTAGTGAATAGTTGGATCAGTTAGAAAATTTAAGTGATTGAACGGATGGCGTTGCTGTTGTAATATATTAATATAATTTTTCTTATTTATTTTGCATTTTTCTATTAATTAATTTTTTAAATAAATTAATTATTAATTTTTGTTATTTATTTTGTATTTTGGTATTCATTTTTGTATTAATTTTTTTGTATTAATTTTGTATTTTTATACGAAAAAAGTCTCGTTCGTTGTCCTCACTCGCTTTTATTTATTTCACAAATGAGCTCATTTGTAAGACATTATACGGTGTCTCCCCGTCCACTTCCGCCCCCGCACTAGCTTTGTCATGCTATAGTTTTCCGCCAGATCCATCATCTTTTCCGCCGGCTCCATCTATTTTTTTCAACTGCCTTTCAAATGATTTTTGTCTTTATCACCGGAAAAAAACCCCAAAAAAGAAACAGAGAAAGGCCTCACACCAACCTCTAAACTTGATTGGTTATTGTTATTTGACTAAATCTTATTTTCCCAGCTGTAAGTCTATTCTGGGGAAAGTGGCGTCTCCTTTTCCCCCTTTATTGGGGCTGGCAAAGCAGCGCCTTATTTGATATAGTGGATCTGAGATTCAGGGCAATTACGGCAATAAAGGTGACAAGGGAAGGAAGTTATGGAAGCGTCCTTGAAATTCCTAGAGATACTTCACCAATATGAGACAAAAATGCTTCCCGAACACCCAGCCTGGATTTCCCACAGATTTTCTGCAACCGTCGGCTATCCGGATATAAACATTATACATGATGGAAGGTTTTTATTACTGCCAGATTCTGGATTTGGGCAAGATTTTGAGCTTTAGATACTCTGCAGGGTCCTGCGACAAAATATTGCTTTATGTTCTGCTCTGTGGGAGAAAATCCCCCCTGCTCTCAGTAGGGCTTCCTTTTGGGGAAGCAAATCCTAAAATATTAGGCTGCAGGCATAGCAGAGATACATTACAATGTGCCTCGCTTAACAAGTGATCCACATAACAAGCACAATTTCTCTAGATTCTGCCTCACATAACAAGTGTTGCTTCACTTAACAAGCATACTCGGCAGTTGGGGCAGACGCACTAGCCAGCAGCCCTTTTAAAAGGCATCAGGGCTGCCTAGTGCGTCTGCCCATAGCGGAAGCAACACTTCCATGCTGTTCCTCCTTTGGCCGGGCATCTGCTGGGCAGAGGGAGAGAAGAGCAGTGGAGAAGACGGAAGCAGCTCAGGGCTAACTAGAAGGGAGCAGAGGAGAGAGAGGCGTAGGATGAAGAGGAGGAGAAAGTGGGGAGACACTTGGAAAGTGTCTTGCATTGCAGCCTCCTAACCACGTGTACCCAGAAGAAGTAAGACCCACTGTATTAAATGGGGCTTACTCCCAGGAAAGTGTCTTTGATTACAGCCTCCTAACCATGTCTACCCAGAAGTAAGCCCCATTGTGTTAAATGGTGCTTACTCCCAGGAAAGTGTCTTTAGGATTGCGGCCTAACAGCCAAATCCAGAGCAACTACGTGAGCATGTAAGAGACTTTATGTGCACCCGTAGTTACTGCACCACCTAGTGAAAACCTATGGGAAATTTATATTGCAATCCAGAGTAAATTGTTCTTACATTGGAGCAAGGACTGCCCATAGTTACTCTGGATTTCGCCCTAACCCGTAGACTTCATAGGGTCATGCACATTGAATGCATGTTTTGAATTCAATTCCAGTGTTTTGTCATCATTTTTACATCCAGTTAATATTTTTATATGAATATTTTTTTGGATTCTGGAACCAATCATCTGAATTTCCATTATTTCCTATGGGAAAATCTGGTTTACTTAGAGAGCGTTTCACATAACAAGCATGCTTCCACAACGAATTAAACTTGTTATGTGAGGCACCATTGTACATTAATCTCGTGCCTTTTATTTGTGCGTGTGTCTGCATGCACACGTGTCTGTGTGTTGTAAACTTTCAGACCTTCCGTAAATGCCCCCGAACTTCCAGTGCCCATAGGAAATTGAGGGCACTATCCTAACCAGTTTAGGCCAGCGAGCTCACCCATCTCCACATTCCAACAGTGTTGTGGGGAGGCCAGCGCATGGCTGTGTACTGGCCTTCTCGTTTCCCCATGAGTGGCACAGAAGTGCCTTACGCAGGGGGACCAGATGCTGAACCCAAAATTCCCTGGCAAGCTCTCCAAAAAATTGTGAATGGAGATTCTGCAGCGGCCGCGACTTGGGCATCCCCTAATGATCTCCAAGAGCGCCCTCCACCCCTTTCATCTTCCGGAGGAGCAGGGCCTGTCCCTGCCCCCCTCGGACCAGGGGCCAAAATATAGGAACCCTCCAGGTAAATCCGGAGTTCTGGGAACCCTGGCCTTGCGGCACTTTTAAGAAACCCCGTCTAGCACAGGACATATGCCAGGACTTAGGCCAGCCTAAACAGGGGTTAGGATTGCAGTTCTGCTCTTCCCAGGTACACCACATCAGAAGGGCTATATTAACTTGAAGATAGGGTGTGATGCTCGTTCGCTGCCTCGTGATGCACCCCGGATAGCGCCAAAGAGTGAACAAAGCAACAGTTGGCAGCCAGACTGCATTGAAGAATTGGCAGTTGGCGACAGTTGGCAGCCAGACATCAATGTGGAATTCCTGGCTCTCAAAATACATGGCAATGGAACATTAACATCTGATTTACCTGAAGTAAATCCATACGCTATTAGCCATACGCTAAATAAATAAATCCATATGCTAAGTAAATCCATACACTATTAGCCATTAGCCATATGCTAAATAAATAAAAAAGTCTTTAGGATAGAGGGTCGGTAGAATGAGATGTTAACTAAGCTGTACCCACACCTGCCACGTTCAGCATTATCCTGGTGTTTCTCGTAATGACTTTTATTTTTGCAACAACAAGCGCAGCCCCTGCCCTCCCCCCTTCACGGTGCCCACTTTAAAGCGCCTGGCAGATGCGGAAGGGTTTCCCTTCTTGGGAACAGAAGGATTTCCATTCTCCACAGGCCTGGCATCCAATCGCAAAACTGTCACTGCCTTACGAAGCGCCCAGACGCCGGCATCTCATTTGCGGCCTGTCAGCCGGCGCGACAACGCCGCGGCGAAACCTACAGCTGTATCTCTGGGAACAAATGGCAGTGTTTATCTCTATTCCCGAGTCAATGTAAATTATGCAAATGGAGTCTTCTTGGCCCTGATTGCATTTGCACATGGAAAGCGTTCCATTTTGATTCATATTTTAAAAAATAAAGAGCCAACGACGCGGAGGTGGGACGCGTTTGGTTTTCCAAAACGGCCTTGTTCCACCAGCCCGGTTTGGTGCTGACCTTCGACTATATGAATAGCGTTACCCTCATTTTATTGATCCCACTTTCTCTTTTTAAAAAAACAAATCTGTGCATGGAAAGCAAAAAGAAAAAGAAAAAGCAAAAGCAACCTTGCATTGCAGTGAAGGTTGCAACTGGTATTAACCGGTAGAATCTGTTTTGAACTGCGGGATTTAAAACGGCCTTCTCGTATCAAATGTGGATGTGTGTATGTACGGTGGCATAGCCAGAGGGGTGCAAAGAATTCAGTTTTGCAGGGAGTCTGACTACAGTGGGCAAGCATACCCTTCCCTTTGAAGCCAAGTTTTACCTCCCCCACCCCAACCTGGAATAGGTCCAAAGGAGAGGCTACCTGAGAAACTCAGCACTTAACCCCGTTCAGCTTGCAATCCTAACCCCAAGTTATTCTGACATAGGTTTTGGTACAAGTCCCATTGTGGCCAGGGGTGTCCGACAACTGCCATAAGGCACTTCTGTACCACTCCTATGGGTTTAGGGCATTGCACAAACATGCACCGGACTTCCTGTACCACCGCAGGAATGGGGAGAGCGTGAGGTGTGCTGGCCTAAATTTGTTAGGATTGCATCGTCTGTGTTTGTGTGTGAGTAGATAAGGATTTTCTGCACCACAGAGGGTTGCAAGCCTCCTTTCCTTCTAGGATGAGTGCAACACAGATGTCACCTCCAGGCTGGAGGGAACTGAGCGCGCATGGAGGCTGAAATGCAAGTCCCGGCAAGTCTTGAGACCAGACGCTGGATGATGTGCTCATGAAATCCATTGCAGGGTCAATTTGAGGGCATGGACATGTTCAAAGGAAGCGGAGACGTTTCACTGGGAGGGTGGGAATGCTGGCAGAATGAGAGGGAAAGAAATAGAAGAGGGAAAAAAGAAAGGCAGAGACATAGATAGATAGATAGATAGATAGATAGATAGATAGATAGATAGATAGATAGATAGATAGATAGATAGATAGATAGATAGATGCAGGCAGGCAGGCAGGCAGACAGACAGAGTGAATGAATGAATGAATGAATGATATATAGATATATAAAATATATCTATGTTTTAATATATGGCTATCTTAAAATTTCATGCAATACTTGGATCACAATTTCTACCAATTCCCATATATAAACCTATATAGGTTTTATAGTGTATTTTTACACTATATATGCAAACATTTTCTGAGATTCCAGGAATTTTCTGACTCCCTCCTTTGTTTCACAGACCTCCTTTCCTGTCCCTAGTGCTGGGTACAATTTACTCCTGCACCCCCATCTTCCAGTCCCTAAGCTACAGGATAATGACTCAGCAAAGGGCAGAATCCGTTGCCTGCCGGCATGATCGGTACTGCCTTCTTTGCTTTCTTGAATTGGCCGCTGCACAGATGTCTGTGTGCGACAACCTGACTTGAGATTCTTTGCACAACTGCACGACGCTGTTCCTTGCCTGAGCCTCGGTTTCCCCATCCTCCTCCTCCTCCTCCTCCTCCTCTCTCACTTGGTGGGTGTGTAAACATTTTGACTGCTCCTCTCGTTGCTACAGCGGGGAGTTGTCAAGGAGTTGCCGTTTCCCTTCCAAAATATCTCCAGGCCCAGCGCAAAGCAGACATGTGTGGAATGTGCACACTGCGGACAGACGGCCTGCGCCGCCTTTTTCTGGGTCAGATCCCCCGCCATTCCACGGAAGGCGGCCACATGTCACCATGGGGTGACATCATCTTGGACTTCCTCCTGCAGATCTTGCACCGCAGTCAGTCCCCCACCTGGGCGCTCTACGATGTGTCGGTTTTGTCCCCTGCCGAGGCCAGATCTCCAAACAGGCTGTCATCAAGCACCCTGCAAGGCTCCTGGGCCTCGTTCATTCCTAGATAGCAGGAAAATAAAGGATGGAACAGGATCTCCATTATTTTACAGGCTCAAGTGATCCCCCTAGTGAGGGATCAAAGGGGGTCCCATATAGATGGCACCATCAGAAGATGCAAATATTCAGCCTGCAATACTAATTCCCAGTTAGGCCAGCATAAGTCCTGGCACCACATGACCGGAAATGACCGGAAATTTCTGGATTTGTCCTCTTTTTTAGCCTTCTGTCCGGGTGTCCTCCAAAAGGGCATTGTTGTCCTCCATTCTGGCTTCATTTTGTAACTTTGCAATGGTATGCAGTACCCATCATGTCATACGTCGTTGGATTCGTACTGAAGAGCAAAATCCAATGCAAGAATCGGTTTTGAAATATCTCCTTCCTTTCAAAACATATGGTCAAAAAACTAAGAATCAAAAATATGCACTGAGCTCTATGGGAAAGAGAAAGTGCCCAATATCATGGCTTTACTCATGAGTAGGGAAATGTGTCATTGTCCCTTGGTAATGCCAGGCTGAGAGGAATCCAAGACTTGTCCTCCTTTTGAGGTTTGGGCATCTGGTCACCCTGGCCACCTCCCATGCTGGCCTGGGGGTGTCACAAAAGTGCCATAAAGCATTTCAGCGCCACTCCTGCGGGGTTAGGCCAATGCACAGGCATGCCCCAGCCTCTCCACACCACAATAGGAATGGGAAGTAACCAGCCTAAACTGGTTAGGATTGCACCCCCACTTCCCATCCAAGTCCTGATCTACCCCTTCTCCACCCTCCCACCTGAAACAGGTTTTCAACCCACTTGGTGAGTCCTGAACCACAGCTGAAAAACAGTTTTAGGAGAAGGAAAATACAAATATTGAGACAATGTCTGGGGGATTTTTGTTGCTTAAAAGTCCGTCTCTAACCATGACTTTTAAAAAGACAAATAAACGGATTCTCAACCTGAGTCCATGCCAGACGCGAGACGTGTAGGTGGTGCTATTTGAAGACTACCCATCGTCCGACGTCTGAGCCATAAGAACACAACTTTGGATTTCTTTGGTCTAAAGAGAGACTTACCCTACAATCCAGAGTAACTACAGGAGCACATAAGAGACATTTACGTCGATGTAGTTATGGCACCACCTAGTGAAAACCTATGGGAAATTCACATTGCAATCCAGAGTCAATTGTTCTTACATCGGAGCAAGGACTCCCTGTAGTTACTCCGGATTGCGCCCCTCATCAGGACTATCTTCACCCCCCCCCCCTTTTGCCCAAAGATTTGCTTGGAGACTTTCTAAAGGAAACATCTTAGAATACATATAAAAAAGTTATTTACTTTCCTGGAACTGTCCGGCTCCCGTTGCCAACAAATTTGGTTGCAATGACAGGTATTCATGATATTTCCAAACACGCTATGTGAACATGTGTTTTCCAAACTGTTGCTAATTCCGAACACGTGGGTCGCACATGGGCTCCTTTGGAAATCTATGGAGAGATGGACTTGGTGACACCTTGCTCCATTTCTGTAATTCTTCAAAGAATCCCAAGACTGCTGCCTTATAAATAATTTTTTTAAAGTTATAACATTGAGCAGGGTGACCAGGTCCTAAATTCAAAATTCCTGATCTGATCACTTTAAAGAAACAAATGTAGGACAAAATGTAGGATGTCCTACATTTTGTCCTACATCAAAATTTTTGCTTACCTGGGGTCTGGGGAGTCCTTCTGGGGGATGTGGGGCACTTGGGGGGCACTGGGGGTTTTGTTAGGACCAGCAGAGATTAGACGCAGCTAACCACTGCTGAAAATGAGAGCACATGCGCATGCAGCTAATTTTCGCCCGATGGCGGTCCTAGAGAGTCTCTGCATGTGCGGAGACTTCAATTGACCTCTGTTGACATGCGCCTAGGGAAAGTCCCAGAGGGGGTGTCCCTATCCTCCCGGACCCCCGCTATTTTCCGGGCACACGGACGGACGTGTGGTCATGCTGTACATTGAGGATGCCACCCTAACCAATTGAGGCCATTTAAATAAAGCATTAATATGACCAACCGCATCCATTGGGCCCGCATTTATAATTTCTGCAAATTAGGCTATTTTTAGATGGGCATTTAAGGGTTAAATAAATGAGAACGCCCCCTACCACTACATGGGGTGCCTTATCAATGGTAAAAATAAAAATAAGTGTATCTTGTCCCTTTCAGTGCCTTGTCGGTGTGCCATGAGATGAAAAAGGTTGAAAATCACTGCCATCTGCAAAGGAAGAACATTGTCACTCCATGATTTCCTGCAAACTTCCAGTTAAATTGAGGTTTTTCTTCTATTCATTGACGCGGCAAGATATTTTGGGACCGCACGCTGGGAGAATTATTAAGATTCTGCAATGGCCAAAATATTTCTAATAATAGAGGCTCTTTTTTTCAATTACTGTGCTTGGCCCACATCTGCAAAAATGCCCTTCCTTCTCCGCACCTGAAAGAAAGAAGAAGAAGCCTATCGGGTCCACCAGCCAGGAATCCAATTCTCCTCCGCTTTGCCTCTTTGGGGCTCTGTTGTTTTCGTGCTGGTTTCGCCCCTTAATAAAACCTAAGAAGCAAATGGTTTGGCAGCTCCGGCAGAAGTCTGTCAACTCTGAAATTACATTTTGCATTAACCACATTCGGTGCTTCTCACGGGGATCGATGGAGAGAAGCAGGCAGGCCTAGTGGTGACGTGATCAAATTAGAAGCCTGCAGAACCCAGGGATAATTCCATTGACCTACATCCAGAGCACGGTAGAATTACGTTTGGACATGTGGCGACAAGAGGGATTGGAAGTTCATTCGATGTAGAAAGTACTAAGTGTGCACATTTGGCGTTTCACCAGGCAAAACCTACAGATTCCATATGTACCAATTCCGCAGGTACTGCACCTTCCATCTCAGAATATATGCCCGTTTCTGGGATTGAGGAGCTTCTGCTCAAGGAAAACCCCACAAATCATCGGGGGGCGGGGGAATAAAAAACATGTTGGTCATAATACAGATCAGAGATCCATCCAACATTTATTTATTTGTTTGTTTGTTTATACAAATACATATTGTATTTATGTATACAAATACATATTCTTTCTTTCTTTCTTTCTTTCTTTCTTTCTTTCTTTCTTTCTTTCTTTTAAGATGGGGGGTTCTTCCCAATGTGGCATCTCGCATCACCACAACGTTGTGACCTGGCAATGCTCTGGGGGCAAAGAGGTTGTGGCGAAGCCGGATGCCACATGTTGGTTCAAAAGTAGCCACCCAGTCTGGAAATTCCCAAATTCCCCTCTCTTGCATGTGCATCTGCGCATACACGTTGTTTGACACGTGGGAGCTGCTCGTGGCCCAGTTTTAGGAGGAAGAGTGAAAAAGAAGCGTTTCCAAGAATCGAGTGAGCAACTAATCAATGATGTTGATGGAATTTAGGCTGCAATCCTAACCTGCAGTTAGGCTGGTCTAAGCCCTGGCATAAGTCCCGTGCTGACCTGGAGTATCACAAAAGTGCCATAATTCACTTCTGCACCACTCCTGGGGGAGGGTTATGTCAGTTCGCAGACATGCGCTTGCCTCCCTACATCACCACGGGAATGGGAAGACCGATGATTGGCACTGGCCTAGGTTAGGATTGCACCTTTGGTCACTCACTGGCCCAGAGATCCCGTAAGATCAGAATGGAGAGCATTTGATTGACTGGCGCCTGCAAACCCTAAGCAATCTATACGCTTAGAAGATTGGCAGAGGGGCAAATATACCAGCAGGGAACAGGAATGCATTTAAAACTAGCCTGAAAAGAGGAGTAATTGTGTATCTGGGCACAATCCAGAGTAATATGGGGAGTCCTTGCTCTGGAGTAAGAACAATTTACTCTGGATTGCAATATAAATTTCCCATAGGTTTTCACTAAGTGGTGCCGTAAGTATATCGACGTAAATGTCTCTTTCATGCTCCTGTAGTTACTCCGGATTGTAGCCTCTGTCTGTCTGCTTGTCCACCTGTCTGTCTGTCCATCTGTCTGTCTGTGTTTTGTATATGGATGCAGCAGTCCAGGAAGAACTTAGGTTTCCTCTTGGTCTCCACATTCCTTGGGCTTCCGGGAGTTTGATGCATCACCAAAGAAATAGCGTTTCCGAACCCATGGCCTTTGCCAAAGTCTCAGCAAGCTGGTTAATAAGAAGCTTTGCTGGATGGGAGGTTTGGTTTCTGTCCGTGACTAGACATTGTTGGCATTGGGGGGGGGGGTAGGGAGACCTCACATTGGGGAAGAGGGATGTGCCCGTGCCCAGCTTGATCCACAACACTTTTTCTATGGAAAGGTACCAAGAATACCGACAGCCTTAAGGAACGATATTTCATTGGTTTCATCGGTATCTTCATCAATGAATCCTGCGCATGTAGGGGCCGCGTGTTGGATCAGGAAAGCTGTTCGGCATCAATTGCACATTCCCATAATGGTTTGGAAGCTCATCAGGTTCCGGTAATAAGAAGTAAGAGTCAAACATATTACAGATCCCTTTTCCGTCCAACCATGTGTGGGAGTCCGGTTGAATAAACGGTCTGCTAACTCACACTTCCTTTAATTAGTGACGATGAACGGCCTGGCAAAGCCAGCTATTTTTGCCTCTCCCCCCACCCTAAAGGAACATACCTCAATTAATTCCAAGCCCAATTCATTCACATCACATTCCCAATGATATAACCAAGAGCGCACGGAGATCGGAATCCACCACTTTCCCTGGTGGTTCAGAAAGACGTCCTTACTATTTTATTTTATTTTATTTTTTTCTGGTCCTGGAAACACTGTTGTGGCTGAATTGTCAATGATGGAGATTGTGGGAAATATAGTTTTCCCACAACAGGGGTGTCCTGGGAAACTATCCCCCAAATCCAAATTAACTACGGGAGCACTTAAGAGACTTTACGTGCATCCTTTTTTACTGCACCACCTAGTGAAAACCTATCGGAAATTCATATGGGAATCCAGAGTAAGTTGTTCTTACGCCGGAGCAAGGACTCCCCATAGTTACTCTGGACTTTGCCCTATGTTTCCCAGAGTGTCCTGCACTTGCATTGCCAGAGATGTGGACAGAGGAATAGAAAGATTTTCTTTTCCTCCCAACCGTTGCAGCCATAAATGAAGGTATGAAGTAGATTATGGGTGCGATCCAGAGTAACTACAGGGAGTCCTTGCTCCAACATAAGAACAATTTACTCTGAATTGCAGTATGAATTTCCCATAGGTTTTCACTAGGTGGTGCCATAACTATGGGAACACGTAATGTCTCTTACATGCTCTGGATTGTAGGGTATGCCACTGAATTTAGGCTATGCATATGGTACTGAAATATATTCTATATGGTTTGATATGCGAGAAAGTCCATCAAGGGAGTAACACCAATCCTACAATCCAGAGTAACTACAGGAGAGACATTTACGTTGATGTAGTTACAGCACCACCTGGTGAAAACCTATTGGAAATTCATATTGCAATCCAGAGTAAATTGTTCTTACATCAGAGCAAGGACACCCCGTAGTTACTCTGGATTGCACCCAATGAGATCTTGCACTGGGTGTCACAAACCATGGTGATGCTACATTCAGAATTTCACAGTGATTTTCAGTCTTTTTCATCTCATGGCACACTAAGGGCACAATCCAGAGTAACTACGTGGAGTCCTTGCTCCGGTGTAAGAACAATTTGCTCTGGATTGCAATATGAATTTCCCATAGGTTTTCACTAGGTAGTGCAGTAACTAAGGGTACACGTAATGTCTCTTACGTGCTCCCGTAGTTATTCTGGATTGTAGGGATGGGCACTCAAGCCATGGCACAGCAATGCGCCACAGCCCACTGGGAGGATATCACCGAGCTAAAAACTTTCACTTGGCCTTTCCATGACTCCTTAAAACTTTCCAAACTTAGCAAAAAGTTATTTCGAGGTATTGTTTTTAAGTGCTTGGGAAATATATCTCTATATAAACCCAGTTATTGCACAACTGACAATAGCAAAAGTGTGTTGTTTTGCTGGAAAACGTACCGCCATTCAAAATGAAATTGTTTTTATTTTTCTGTTTACGGCCTGGCCTCCCTACGCTCGCGCGCATCAACCCAAGTCGTACGGCACACTTGTGTGCGTCAGAATTTTTGCGGTTCTATATTTCCCGGACTCCCAGGGAGCTCACTTCACGTTCTGTAATGTCAATAATCTCCGTATAAAGACGTCTCCGAGGCCTCGTTTCGGCAAATTGCAGATGCGAATTTTAAGAGTTTTAATGGAAGGAGAGGTTAACAATCCTCATTGTAAAAAATTCTTCTCCAAAATGGCGCAATGGCCATTATGGCGCAATGTCTGCAAAGAGATTTATAAGTGCGGTGTTCATGCCTCATCCTGGAAACGGTGGTGCAAAAGGAAACAGTGTCTAGAGACATGCACACCCATGATCGATTCCGCGTTGGCACAAATGGACCATGCAAAGGGTGACTTATGACCTCTTTTTCCAGGACATGTCCTCTTTTTAGCTTTGTGTCCTGGAAAAAAATCTTTACTGCCCTCCTTCTCTTTGTTAGCAGGCGGCACGGAGCCTTCTTGTAATTAATAAATTGTAACAAATTACATATAATGATTACAAATTTAATAAGTAACTTAGCCCCAAATCCAGAGTAACTACAGGAGACTTTATGTGCACCCGTAGTTACTGCACCACCTAGTGAAAACCTATGGGAAATTCATATTGCAATCCAGAGTAAGTTGTTCTTACACCAGAGCAAGGACTCCCCGTAGTTACTCTGGATTGCGCCCATCGAGCACAATCCTAACTATTGGCACAATCCAGGGTAACTAGAGGGAGTCCTTGCTCTGATGTAAGAACAATTTACTCTGGATTGCAAAATGAATTTCCCAAAGGTTTTCACTAGGTGGTGCCATAACTACGTCAACATATATGTATCTTACGGGCGCCTGTAGTTACTCTGGATTGTAGGGTTAGTTTACACAAAAGTAAGCCCCAGTGCGTTCAATGGATCTTACTCCCAGGTAAGCGTCTTTAGGACTGCAGCCATAGTGTTTAAATTAACCACTTGATATATATGCGTGTTTTTAGCTTTTATTTTGTCATGTCCTGCATTTTTCTTGGGTATCCTACATTTGGGGGGTAGCTTGTCCTCTTGTCCTTATGACATATGGTCACCCTGAATATGTCATAATACAAATGACCGTCCAGGGTGACCATATGACCGGATGTTTCCGATTTTGTACTCTTTTTCAGCCTTTTGTCCGGGCTGCCTTCTGTCCACCAAAAGGGCTCCATTTGGGTTTCATTTGGGAACTTTGCAATTGTATGCAGTATATATGCAATCGTATGCATAATCATATGCAATCGTATGCAGAGGAATTCCCCCCCCCCATATGTCATATGTGGTTGAATTCGTATTGAAATATCTGCTTCCTATCAACCATTACGGCCAAACAAACAAACAAAAAAAATAGAAATATGCATTGAGCTCTATGGGAAAGTGAAAGTGCCCAATATCATGGCTTTACTCATGAGTAGGCAATTGTACCATTGTCTACCAGAAAGCCCAGGCAGAGAGGAATCCAAGACCTTGTCCTCTTTTTGAGGTTTGGGCATCTGGTCACCCTTCCACCAACGTCAACCGTGGTTACAGACCTTGAGATCCCCAGGCCAAGCACCGTCCAGGGAAAGCCAATATTACGAGACAGGAAAGGGCTGAGACTGCCCCGGCCTCAGGTTTGCACAGCATAGCAATTACCCCCCCCCCCCAAAAAAAAAAAAAAAAACGTTTTGGAGAAACAAAACTCCACCAGTACGTGACTCAGCCTGGTGTGTCTCTGTGGTCGGGGATTTGGCACCAAAGCGAGACCAGATACAGCCTCCCAGCTCTCCGCCTGACCCTGTCCTGCTATTGTCTGCCTCCGATCTGTTTTTAGCTTCCTGCCGAACCAGAAAACAAAATAAATGCTGGGGTGCGTTTTCGTGAACCGCGGGAACCTCCTGAATTAGGGAAAAAACAAAGTGAAATTGCAATATAGCTGCATAGAAATAAATAAAGAAGAGGAATAAATTATAGTTCGTTCCGACTCTATGCTATTAAATTCCCTGCAGGTAGCCTAATCAGATTTTTTTTAAAATTCATTTTATTTTTTATTTTCTGGCTGGCTTGGATGTGCTAAAATGAGTCCAACACACCAACGTGGTGATGACGTCGTGAATGTCATCATATTTGAAGAAGCCATACCAAGAACGCCACTGTTTGGCTAAGCCGGGGGACCCAGAACGGCTCCAAAAAATTCTGAGCTGGGGGACCCAGGATGTCTCCAAAGGGGAGGGCGAGGAGTTCTTAAATGCTGAGACTCCCTGCAAAACGTACCACTTTGACCCCCTCTAGCTATGCCACTGGCTCACAGTGTCACACGGTATGAACTCCCCCATTACCTTCATTAGTTTAGGGCTTCATCAAACCTAAATCCGGCCCGGCTAATGGGTTCTCCAGATTAAATGGGTGAATTCAGATTACCCATCCAACGGGTTCTTCGACATTTAGCTAAAATGCAGATTACACACCTAAATTCAGATTAGGGGCAAAATCCAGAGTAACTACGGGGAGTCCTTGCTCCGGTGTAAGAACAACCTACTCTGGATTCCAATATGAATTTCCCATAGGTTTTCACTAGGTGGTGCAGTAACTACAGGTGCATGTAACGTCTCTTAGGTGCTCCCATAGTTACTCTGGATTTGGGGGTAGGTTGATTTGAAGGGCGAGTTCATACTGTGTGACACTGTGATCTGGTGGCATAGCTAGAGGGGGTCAAAGTGGTAAGTTTTGCAGGCAAGAGGGTTTTCATTAGGTGTGTAATCTGAATTTAGCTGAATGTCAAAAAACCCACTGGAATCAAACCCACAGAGTTATTACAGTTTCTCTCCCAGGGGTTAGGAAAGGGAGAGATAAAACATAGAGTTCCAGATCCCTCTTTTATTCATTCATTCATTCATTCATTCATTCATTCAGTTAGTTAGTTAGTTAGTTAGTTAGTTAGTAACCCTACAATCCAGAGTAACTATGGGTACAAGTAAGAGACATTACATGCACCTGTAGTTACTGGACCACCTAGTGAAAACCTATGAGAAATTCATATTGCAATCCTGAGTAAATTGTTCTTACACCGGAGCAAGGACTCCACGTAGTTACTCTGGATTGCGCCCTTAGTTAGTTAGTTACTTAGTTAGTTATTTTACTTAGATCTGCAAGATCTGGGTTCAAGTCCCCACTGAGCCATGAAGCTTCCCGGGTGACATTGGGCCAGCCACACTCTCTCCGTTCAACCTGGCAGGGTTGTTGTGAGTACAGAACGGAGGGGAGGAAATATGTACACCACCTTGAGCTCCTTGGAAGAAAAGCGGTATAAAGAGGTGAAATACAATAGTAGCGTCAAATCTGTTTCACTCCTGGATAAATCCACCTGACTTAGGAGAAAGGAGAACTCAAGCACGAGTTAACTAGTACTAACCGTTGCTCTAGATTTCCTTATCTGAATCCTTGGTGTCTGGTCAGGAAGCAAAGGGAACAAAGATATGAGGAGGCCGGTTGTGGGAGGAAATGAGGAAGGGCAGGGAGGTCACATCTTCATCTTCCTCCCCACCCCCAGTTGCACGTCTGTTGTGTTCCTGTGAGTCAAGGAGTGTGACCGCGGGGCTGTGAATCACAGCTTCCTGGAGAAACTTTGGCATGGCACTGAGAAGAACCCAGTCCAAACCCAACTCAACCCAGAACGAACACCGAGCAAAGATCACACTATATTTAATTTTTTTATATTTATTTTTTATGTTTGCCAAAGGTCAGCGCGCAGCTCTGTTGACACAAACGTTGCCATTGCCCTTCCAGAAGCCAGAACAAATCACGGCTGTCCGGCGCAATCTGTCATAATTCCCATGGCAACCTTATCGAGATCACCGAGGCTTGCGTGGGTCCGTGTGGCGGGTCGGAAGAAGAATAAAGCGCTTGTTTGAAACGAAGAAAACTTTGGGTCGCATCCCAAGTACACTTTGTGTGCACAAAAGGCACTTCATGTTTGTGCAGGGGGTGGAATGATGTCTGCTAATGCCCATCCGCGGTCATCCGCCATGATTGCCCCAAATCGGATTCGGATTGGGACAGAATTCATAACCCAATCATAAAAACGCGATCAAGCGCTACGTAGTGCAATAGCGTCACATCAATAATATACGTCGAGCCATAGCAAATAAAGCACCACTTCTTGCAAAATTCCCCAAAGGGACCTATTGCGTTGTCGAGAAGCCAGCCGAAAATATTTTGCCAGCCTAATGTGTCTACGCGGGAGAAACCAGACTCGTTTAATTTAAACAAATCACACCATTTCCAGCCATTGTCAATGCCTTGGCGAGGCAAATAGATAAATCAGGGGGATCTGGCGGGCGTTTCCGAGATGTCCAGGCAAGGGTTTGCCGGCCAGTAGCCACTTATCAACATACTAGCAAAAAGCGTACACGCGTCGTGGGAGTAAAATTTCCCCATACACCATCCCCCCACTGCGCATCAATCCCCCACGCACATCAAGCCCCCATGCGCATCCACCCCATGTGCATCATCCCCCATCTTCACCCACCCCATGCTCATCATCCCCCCTATGCACATCAATCCCCCATGCTTATCAACCATTATGCGCAACCCCCCATGGGTGATTCCCCACAGCATCTGGCCACATGTGCCCACGATGACCTACAATCGGATGCCACCATCCCAGTGCATCTCATGGGCCACTGCATGGAGACTAGTTTGTTGAGAGTAGCTCTCAACAAGTCCACAAGTACCTTAACATACTCTAGTCTTTAACATACCCTACAATCCAGAGTAACTACGAGAGCACATAAGAGGCACTTACCCTGGATCACTTTATGCATTTCCCATAGGTTTGTCATAGGTGGCACCGTAACGATGTCAGTGTAAAAGGTCCTGTAGTTACTCTGGATTGTGCCCATAATCTAATTATTGTGTATTTTATTGCTGTTAGCCTTTAAGGGGAGAACGCTGAGATAGAAATTCAATAAATACCCTCTTTACTCAAATCCAACGCTCATGTTTTTAAGCTGAATTTAGAGCACAATCCTAACCATGTCTACTCAAAAGTAAGCCCCATTGTATTCAATAGGCCCTACTTCCAAACAGGGGTCCATTTAACTGTGTGCCATGTTGGCGCTTGCAGAAATTTTGGAAATTTGAGCCCATTTATTCATTTTATTATTCAGCGCCAACTCTGGTCTGTTTATTTAAATTTTTTATGACCGCATTCACCATCGAATCTAATGCGCATCCAATCTTAATAATCTTGAAATTAAAAAATGTTTACTGGCGATTGGCCTTCGATCTCTCTCTCTCTCTCTCTCTCTCTCTCTCTCTCTCTCTCTAATATATATAATATATATAAATAATACCTGGCACAGGGTCGTAGGCCAACGATATATATAAATCAGGGGCCCCTGATTTATATATATCATTGGCCTTCGACCCTGTGCCAGGTATTATTTATATATACCTGGTATTGTATTATATTTACAATATTATTATATTATATAATTATATAATATAATTATATAATATACAATATAATTATATAATATTATTATATTTAAAAATATATTACATTTGTATGTATATTTATATATACCTGGTTTTTGTATTATATATTTATCAGCGAGCGTTGGCCTTCAACCCTGTGCCAGGTATTTGATGTGGCCCTTTGGTCAAAATGTTTAGGGACCCCTGACATAAGGAAAAGGGGACGGTCACGCTCCAAGTGGTCATCGAGCTCAGACTCATGAGAATTCTGGACAAGATCTCATTATATTTGTTGCTCGGCCATGACAGCTTCCCCCAGCCTGTTGATTCAAATGGGTCCATGGGAAATGTCCATATCAATAAAATAACAGTAGGGTTGGGGAGAGAGAGAGTGTGTGTACCTTTGGAGTAAATGGAGGAGCGTAAATCACTGGGAGATGCCACAACATAGGACAGAGTTCATTTTATTATATTTATCAGCTAGCAAAAAATCATATTAATGGCAAGCAATTCCATTAAGAGCTCATTATTCCCTTGTTTTGTATAATAGGAGGCAGTATCAAGGGTATTATTTGTCTTGACGGAGCCGGAACGGAGAGCACGAGGAGACTCCTTGCGCGACGTCTTGGGGTTTCTCCACTTGCCCCAAATCACCGTTGAGCCATCATAATCATGGATGTTTCTCAAGTCTTTTTCTAGGATGCCCATATGTCAGAACCCAAAATGTAGGCCACCCAAGGACAAAATAAAATCTAAAAATACTCCTATACTGTATTTACTCAAGTCTAATGTGCCATCAAATTTAATGTGCACCCTATACTCATAATCAAAATGCCAATTTAATTAACCATCAAATCTAATGTGCACCCTGATTTTGGAGACTAACCCTACAATCCAGAGTAACTATGGGAGCACATTTATGTCGATGTAGTTACTGCACCATCTAGTGAAAACCTATGGGAAATTCATATTGCAATCCAGAGTAAATTGTTCTTACATCGGAGCAAGGAGTCTCTGTAGTTACTCTGGATTGCGCCCTAAATTTGTCTGAAAAAGGCGAGCGTTAGATTCAAGTAAATAGTATTACTTTCATGTGCTTAATTCCTTCACTATGAGAACAATCCTAACCATGTCTACTCAAAATTAAGACCCATTGTGTACAATGGGTCTTACTCCCAGGAAATTTTCTTTAGGATTGTAGCCCTATAATAATCATAATAATTAATTAAAAAGTGCTTATAATAATTTTACGGGTCAGGGAGACCCCCAATTTGGCCCACAAGGAGCCCCAGCACACCAACGAGCCTCTGAGCCATCAGAGTCCATGCCGGCCTGCGGGCATTATTTTAACCATTTCATTGCCTCTGAACAACTCACACCATGGCATATTTTCATGCGCAAGATGTGTGTGTGGCACATTCCCAGTTCCGATGTGGTTCTACCTGCCTGTACTGAGGTTCTCGTTCCTGTATTATAAATAAGCTCAGTCCAATTCATTCGTTCTAGTTTCAACTCCATCAAATCCCATAAATAAATATAAATATATTTAAATACTTATATAAAAAAGGTAAAGGTGTAATAATAGATAAATTCTAATGAAGTGGTTTGTGTAAATTTATGCAAATTTATTCCAATTTGAAATGTAAATTAATTCCTTTTTTCTCCCACTCCGTACTCCCAAACACCGTGCAAGAGAAAGGATGTGACAATGGGTGGGGGATCAAGATGTGCTTTGTGTATGTGTGAGTGTGAGTGTGAGTATGAGCATGAGTGTGAGTTTTCCCTGGGGAAATAAAGATCATGATCCATACTCCAGACAATGACAGCACAGAATATCCTTCCTCCCGAGGTGGTGCCCAGACCACTCTAATACTAAAAATAGTATGATAATTATTATTTTAAAATAATAAAACTGCTCTAATAATAATTCCTGTGCTATAATCATACATTTTTATCTCTTCTCCCCCCCCCCAATTCCCCCCTTCTTCTCTTCTCCTCTCCCCAGCCAACCTCTGAGAAACCTACGCCCTCTCTTTGCCCCAGTTGGATCTGCAGCTGAATGACAGGAAAGAGGGAGGGAGGAAAAGAAAGAGAAAAAGAATAGAGAGGGAGGAGGGAAGAGCAACATTGTAAAAAAAAAAAATTAGAAGCTTTGGGGTTTTCCTGCAATGGCATAGCTAGAGGGGGCAAAGCACTCAGTTTGGGGGGAGCCAATCCAGTGGCATAGCTAGAGGGGGCAAAGCACTCAGTTTGGGGGGATTCATTCCAGTGGCATAGCTAGAGGGGGCAAAGCACTCAGTTTGGGGGGATTCATTCCAGTGGCATAGCTAGAGGGGGCAAAGCACTCAGTTTGGGGGGATTCATTCCAGTGGCATAGCTAGAGGGGGCAAAGCACTCAGTTTGGGGGGATTCATTCCAGTGGCATAGCTAGAGGGGGCAAAGCACTCAGTTTGGGGGGATTCATTCCAGTGGCATAGCTAGAGGGGGCAAAGCACTCAGGTTTGGGGGGAGTCATTCCAGTGGCATAGCTAGAGGGGGCAAAGCACTCAGTTTGGGGGGATTCATTCCAGTGGCATAGCTAGAGGGGGCAAAGCACTCAGGTTTGGGGGGAGTCATTCCAGTGGCATAGCTAGAGGGGGCAAAGCACTCAGGTTTGGGGGGAGTCATTCCAGTGGCATAGCTAGAGGGGGCAAAGCACTCAGTTTGGGGGGAGCCAATCCAGTGGCATAGCTAGAGGGGGCAAAGCACTCAGGTTTGGGAGGAGTCATTCCAGTGGCATAGCTAGAGGGGGCAAAGCACTCAGTTTGGGGGGAGCCAATCCAGTGGCATAGCTAGAGGGAGCAAAGCACTCAGTTTGGGGGGAGCCAATCCAGTGGCATAGCTAGAGGGAGCAAAGCACTCAGGTTTGGGGGGGAGTCATTCCAGTGGCATAGCTAGAGGGGGCAAAGCACTCAGGTTTGGGGGGAGTCATTCCAGTGGCATAGCTAGAGGGGGCAAAGCACTCAGGTTTGGGGGGAGTCATTCCAGTGGCATAGCTAGAGGGGGCAAAGCACTCAGGTTTGGGGGGAGTCATTCCAGTGGCATAGCTAGAGGGGGCAAAGCACTCAGGTTTAGGGGGAGTCATTCCAGTGGCATAGCTAGAGGGGGCAAAGCACTCAGGTTTGGGGGGAGCCATTCCAGTGGCATAGCTAGAGGGGGCAGAGCATTCAGGTTTGGGGGGATTCATTCCAGCTAGAGGGGCCATTGCATGAGGGGATTCAGGGGGTGTCCTTCCATGCTGAGCGCCTGCCCCCCCCCCCCCAGCTACACCCCCTGCCCTGCCAGCCTCTCTGGGCGCAGCTGATGGAACCAATGTGGGGAGGGAGTGACGTCTGAGCTGGGAACACCCCGCGGGGGAGGCAGAGGAGGAGGATGAGGAGGGGGGGCAGGGCCTGCTGGATCCGACCAATCGCTGCCTGCCTGGCTGTCTGCAGGGGGGGGGGGGGTCGTGCTGCACCTGCCCAAGAGCCCCCCCAGCCCAGACAGAGCCAGAGATGCAGCAGGAGCAGGCAGGGCTGTGCCCAAGAAGGGCTCCCTGAAGCTCCCCTCTGGTGGATCCTTTTTTGGGGTGGGGGTCCTGTGCTGCCCCCCCACCAGCTGGGTGATGGACCCTTAAAGGGGGCTCAGCCCATCTGGATGCAGCAGCAGCAGCAGCGAGGAAGAGGAGGAGGAAGGCTGCGCTCTGAGCATCCTCGCTTTCATCCCCACCAAGACCACCTCCCCAAATTGGTGGATGCTTAAAGGGAGACCAGATCCAAGGGGAGTCCAAGGGGGGGCCCTGGTGAGTGTTGGGGGGAAGACCCCCTCCCTCCCCAAGCCCCCCCTGGGGTCCCTGGCTTGAGAGGACCCCGCTTCTTCATCTCTCCCCCCACATTTCCAGCTGGACCCGATCCTCCACCCCCCCCATCCCCACCCACAAACAGGCTTTGGATGCTGGACCGTCGCCTCTACAAGGGGGGGCTGGATCTGGACCCCCAACCCTGGGGGAGAAGCTGCTTCACCTGGATTGAGGCCCTTACCTATTGAGGGATCAGCCTACTCCCGAGTAGACCTGCCTAGGATCTGGCTCCGCGGCTGTCCTTCGCTGGGAACCTGTCTTCACCTGGACTCCAATGGGACTTACTCCCGAGTAGACCTGCCCAGGCAGCTGCCTTCCTTCTCCATCCTGGTGGAGACTTGCTCATGAGTAGACCTGCCTTCTTTCCCCGTCGTTGACTTGATGGGACTTACTCCCGAGTAGACCTGCCTTCCATCCCTATCCTGGACCTGAAAGACAACCCCGTTGAATGCAATTGGACTTACTTCTGAGTAGACCTGCCTAGTTAGGATCGGCGGCTCCGGCCACCTTTACATGGTTGGACTTACTTCTGAGTAGACCTACTTAGCCTTGGGTTCTGCAGGCTTCCTTCCTCCCCATCCTGGACTTGGGAGTACGACTGGACTTACTTCCGAGTAGACTCGCTAAGGATCGGACCCTGTGGCTGCAAGTCCTTAACCACCTTTACCTGGAAGGAAGATCCCTGCACTCCAGTAGGATTTACTCCCGAGTAGACCCACCTAGGCTTGTGCTCTAAGGCTGCCTTCCTCCCCATCATTGACCCCTTTGAGTGCAATTGAACCTACTTCCAAGTTGACCCACCCAGGCTACAGTAGGGTTTACTCCCGAGTAGACCCGCCAGGGCTTAGGCGCTGAGGCTGCCTTCCTCCCCATCCTTGTGTTGAGAGCAATTGGACTTACTCCCAAGTAGATCTGCCTAGGATTGGGATCCTGCGGCTGTAGTCCCTGGCTACCTTTACCAGGGAATTGGGCCCATTGAGTGTGATTGGATTTACTCCTGAGTAGACCCTCTTGCGCTCGGGCTCTGAGGCTGCCTTTCTCCCCATCCAAGAGAAATTCCCACTGAGAGTAATTGGACTTACTCCTGAGTAGACCCTCCTGGATTTGGGCTTTGAGGGTGCCTGCCTTCCTCCCCATCCTTGACCTCATTGAGTGTGGTTGGACTTACTCTCGAGTAGACCTGCTTGAGCTTTGAGGCTGCCTTCCTCCCCTTCTTTCTCCTAAATTGCACTTACTCCTGAGTAGGCAACCACCAGGATCTGCCTCTAGCCTTCCCCCCAACCCATCGGTGGACCCTCCACAACTCCAGGACCATGAAGATGCTGCTATTGCGCCGATTCCGGCTGCTGATCTTGGGGGTCTTCCTGCTGGCCTGCACCCTCCACATCATGCTGGACCTTCTCCCCCGGCTGGAGAGGCGAGGACCCCCTGGAGCAGAGGGTGCAGCTGGTGGGGGGGAGTCCGAGACTGGCTGCTCCTGTTCCCACCGCCCAGTGGGGGATGCTCAGGGTTGGGGGGTACAGCAGCCCCCCAGGGGAGCCCCCGAAGGCTGGCCCAGCAAGCACACCCTCCGCATCCTTCAGGACTTCAGCAGCGAGCCAGCCTCCAACTTGTCCTCCCGGGAACGTCCGGACCCCCAGGGGTCCCCCAGGCGCCCCCAGACCAATCCCCAACCCCACCGACCACTGATTCCGGACCCGCATCTCCAAGGGCGGCCCCAGCAGATACAGCAGTCAAGCCAACAGCACCAGGAGTCGGAACAGCGCATGGGGGCCGGGGGTCCTGCCAGGCTGGCCGCCCTCTTCCAACACCCCCTATACCAACTGCCCAGCCCCCCTTTGGGGGATCAGGACGTTCTCTTCAATGTCAACAGTGACATCCGATTCAACCCTAAGGCTGCAGAGAACCCGGATTGGTGAGTGCCCAATGGGGGTATTTGGTCTGGGAGGGGGTCCTTCCCTTCCCTTGCCTGACCACACAAAAGTCTGAGGATCTGGCATCCCCAACACTGACCCCCATAAAAGGGTCTTGCTTTACACCCCTTCCTAGGGTTGCCATAATTCTGTTCCACAAAACCGGGACATCCCGGTTTTCTGGTCTGGACTGTTCCAGGCATATGGTAACCCTACAAAATAGAGGGAGGGTCTCCTTTGAAAGGGCCTTTTTCTCATTCAGTTCTCTCCCTACACACAAGTATAGGGAAAATCCTGTCCCCCCTATAACTGGACTGAGGTCTTGTTTTGGTCTTGAAGGTTTTGTTTGCCTGTCCCCCCCCCTGCAAGAAAGAGGGGGGGGGTCTTCCTTAGAAGGGTCTTTTTCATTTATTCTCCCCCAACTCACAATCCTAACTAGAATAGATCCATTTATTTGTCCCCCAATAATTGAGTGGAAGTCTTGCTTTGTCTGCCCCCCCCCCCTAAAAATAGAGTAGGGGGGTCTTTGAAGTGTCTTAGTCATTCCCTCCCTACACACAACACTACCAAAATAGATCTTATTTCCCCTATAACTGGATAAAGATCTTGCTTTGCCTGTTCCCCCCCCTCTCCACAAAATAGAGTGGGGGTCTTCCCTGAAGGGGTCTTTTTCATTCTCCCCCCCCAAAAACAAAACTCACTAGAACAGATCCATCTATCTATTCCATAATACACAATATTTGGGTGTAGGTCTTGCTGTGTATACCCCCCCAAACCAAAAAATAGTGGGGGTCTTCATTGGGTCTTTTTCTCATTCATTCTCCCCCCCCACTACACACGCAACTCAAACTAGAATAGAACCATCTATCTGTGTGTCCCCCCATAATTTAGTGTTCCCCATAATTTAGTGTCCCCCCCTAATGCAACCTTAACTAGAATAGATCCATCTGTGTGTGTCACCATAATCCTGCTTCCCCCCCCCCCAAAAAAAAATAGGAGGGGTCCTTTTGGAGAGTTCTGATTCCCATTTATCCCCCCCACAAACACACAGACCCCTAACCTAAATAGATCCTGTTCCCCCTATAATGGTGGAGGTCTTGCTTTCCCTGTCCCCCCCCCCCCCCAGCAGAATAGATGGGGGTCTCTTTTGGACAGCCATGCTTATCATCCATTCTTACCCCCCCCCCCCAACACACACACACAGCCCTAACCAAAATGGATCCTTCTTCTTGCACTTCCCCCAAAAAGGGAATGGGTCCTGCACCCCATAAAATAGAGGGGTTTTCCTTGAAGAGTCCTGCTTCTCATTCATTCTCCCCCCCCATCAAAATGGATAAGTGTTTTGTATTGGCTGCCCCCCCTTACCACTAAAAGGGGGAGATATAGTAAGTCCCATTATAGTCAATGAGGCTTACTCCCAGGTAAGTGTGGATGGAATTAATAGCCTTAAGTGCACTCTTTCCTAAGAGTAAACCCCATTGAATTGTATGGGAGTTACTTCTGATTTACTCTTAGACAGGTAGCATTCTTTTTCTAATCCCCCCTAATAAAAATGGGTTGTATGGTCCTTATAAAATGGGTGGGGGTCCTTTTATATGGTAACAAACACTGCCTACCTGATGGGTCCCACCTAAGATAGGGTGGTTCCCCTCTTGCTACTCCCCCAACCCTGGCAAAATGGGGTACAGACCTGATGTTAAAGGAACCCCAGTCCCCCCCCATCTCCTGTCACCATCTCCACCATGGTTACATAATCCCCTCCCTCCACACCTTTCTATAAGAGACTGCTGACCTCCAGTACAGGTTTACTCAGGAGTAAGTCCCACTAGGGTGGGGGGGGTGGCTTGCTTTAGGAGGACAGCCTTCAGGGAACCAGCAAGGAACCAGCAGAAGACATCTCTTTCTCTACTGGGCAATGCCCTCCCCCCCCCAAATATTGCTCCTCATATCCAAACTGTCAGAGATCAAGGCCTTTTTAATTTAAGAGCAAAACACTTTTATTTGGATCTTAAGCAAAGGTTAAGAAAGATGAAAGGTATAGATTGTCCCCAATAAATAAATATTAATAAATAAATAAATAAATATTAATAAATAAATATTAATAAATAAATATATAATATTTATATAATTTCATGCCCCCTCCCCAAAAATGCTGACCAAGCTGTCCTCCACTGGAGTGGGAGAGGGACCTTATACAGATATTGCACCCCTACAAGATTTCCCCACTTTCTTTCTTTCTTTCTTTCTTTCTTTCTTTCTTTCTTTCTTTCTTTCTTTCTTTCTTTCTTTCTTTCTTTTATTATTTATTTATTTATTTATTTTCACTTGTTCATTCATTCTTTCTTTCTTTCTTTCTTTCTTTCTTTCATTCATTCATTCATTCATTCATTCATTTAAAGGGATTTATATCTTGTCTTTCCCATTTCAACATAAATGCCCAAGGCAAAGCTGCTTATAAAGCTTTTATTTCCTCCCCTCCTTCTGTCCTCACAACAACCCTGTGAGGTAGGTGAGACACTATCTCTGGTATTAGCTATAGGATTCTTTATAGATTTTTTTTTGAGACTAAAAAGATGTAAGAAAATAAGAGCACAATCCTAACCATGTCTACTCAAAAGTTAGCCCCACTGAGTAAGCCCCGTCTTACTCCCGGGAAAGTGTCTTTAGGATTGCATATTGTAGGAGTGCTATTTTATTTCCGATGAGCCCTGCAAGTGATAGGGATATAGGATTGCGGATATAGGAATAACCTAACCACAACCTTGCCCCCCCTTACAGCTGGTCTCATCAATCCCCCCCCCCAAAAAAATTGGGCCTTATAGATATATATAACTTTTTTAATGCACTTGGTAACATTTCAGAAGAATGTCCTGCTGGACATTTCCCCCTTTGGAGAAGGAAAAAAATGAATGAAAGATGTGCCTTTCAGGAGAAGAAAGGCGAGGAAGAGATATCTGGGTCCTCTGCAATATTTTTCCCATGGGCAATCAAAGTGAGTTAATCTATGGAACTCCCTGCCGCAGGATGCAATGAGGACAAGGGATCTGAGTCCTCTGCAATATTTTTCCCTAAGCAACCAAAGTGAGTTAATGTATGGAACTCCCTGCCGCAGGATGTAATGAGGACAAGAGATCTGGGTCCTCTGCAATATTTTTCCCTTGGCAACAAAAGTGAGTTATACTGCAATCCTAAAGACACTTTCCTGGGAGTAAGACCCATTGAACACAATGGAGCTTACTTTTGAGTAGACGTTGTTAGGATTTTGCTCATAATCTATGGAACTCCCTGCCACAGGATGTAATGAGGACGAGGGATCTGGGTCCTCTGCAATATTTTTCCCTTGGTAACAAAAGTGAGTTAATGTATGGAACTCCCTGCCACAGGATGTAATGAGGACGAGGGATCTGGGTCCTCTGCAATATTTTTCCCTGGGCAACAAAAGTGAGTTAATCTATGGAACTCCCTGCCACAGGATGTAATGACAGCCATGAGTTTAGATGGTGTTCAGGTGGGAATTTTGGAACTTAATTCTTTATGGGAATTTCATTATTTAACTCACTGAGATTTCAGGTCTATGTGAGATCCTGCACACAATGTCTTCTCCCCCTGACACACCATACCTCTTGATCCAAAGAACAATTATCGGATTGGGGCCTTTTTAGACATGGGGCAGAGTTACCACCCTTGGCAATCCTTAACCTTGCTTATATCTGTGTGTATCAAAGTGCCACATTGCCATCACACCGAGGAGCCCTTGCTAGTATCTGTGTGCCACATATATGTGCCTTGCCCCCTTTGTGGAGCACTACTCGTGGCCGACACTACATCCTGTGGCAGGGAGTTCCACAGATTAAGGCTGCAATCCTAAAGACACTTTCCTGGGAGTAAGACCCATTGAACACAATGGGATTTACTTTTGAGTAGACATGATTAGGAGTGTGCTCTCTGATCAATACATTCTATAGATGAATTCTTTTCCCAGTTCAGAATGAAAAAAACAAACTGAAACTGATATTTCTTTTTCTTAGGGTGCAATCCTAACCTAGGCCAGCACACCACTTCGGTCTACTCTTTCACGTGGTGACGTAGGGAGGGAAGCGCATGCTTGTGCACTGGCCTAAAGGAGTGGCGCACAAGTATCTTATGGCACTTTGGTGACACCCCCAGGTCAGCACACGACTTATGCCAGGGCTTAGGCTGGCCTAACTGGAGCTTGGGATTGCAGCCTTAATATTTATATATTGCTTTTAAACAACCACAACCACTTTGCAAACAGTTTTGCAAAGCAAACCAAACAAGTGCACAGAAAGCAAAAATATTTATAGGTTTATATTATAAATAATAGACTTCATTTATAAAAAAAATTTTATATACTGTATTTATTCGAGTCTAACGCTCACTTTTTTCAGCTGAATTCAGTCTCCAAAATCAGGGTGCGAATTAAATTAGATATTAATTAGATTTGAGTAAATCTTGATTATTTTCTTTGATTTTGATTCTAAGTATAGGATGGGCATTATATTTGGTGGCACATTACATTTGAGTAAATGTGGCATTAGGATTTCTAGATTGCTCCACTACAAACATTTTGCAAGCAGTTTTGTATTGCAGACTGAACAACCAGTGCAATAAAAAATATTGACAAAAAGTAATGTTTCCCTGGCTAGAGCCCAGCAAAGTGCCCTGGGAAAGGTGAACGTGCATGTAGGTGAACGTGCTCAGTTATTCCTGGTTATTTTTAGCCCAATTGAATTTGTGGCTGCAACTTATAAGTAGAACCTGCATGTTCAGGAATAGTCTACCTCTGATTAGAAAACCAAGGTGGAGCAGCTATCACCTTTGTGGAAAGGCAGCCACCCAATAAGGTGCTTTGCAGAGAACGGAGGTGTCTTAGGGTGCAATCCAGAGCAACTACGGGGAGTCCTTGCTCCGACGTAAGAACCATTTACTCTGGATTGCAATATGAATTTCCCATAGGTTTTCACTAGGTGGTGCCGTAACTATGTTGACGTAAATGTCTTTTGTGCGCTCCCGTAGTTACTCTGCGTTGTAGGGTTATTATAATTGGGCGGAGCAGGAATAGGTGATGAACCCATATAGTGATTTTGCCAGGTTTGGGGTCACTGGCCGAATCCCAGAGCCCCAGTGATAATCCAGTCTTGTCCAGATTGCTGAGAATTCAGAGGTTGGTCCCACCACTTGACTTGCTGGTCTTGATGCCACCCTAACAAATGCACCCAAATGAATGCTGTCTTCACAGATTTAGACCACTAAACCCAAACCCTTCCCTCTGTAGTTGTGGCTTAACCATGGTTAGCAAGCACCAACCATGGTTTCTTGCCTGAAATCCCGCAAAGTTCCCAGATATTGTTTAGCATGTATGTATGCTAAACTTTGGGCACAATCCAGAGTAACTATGGGGAGTCCTTGCTCTGATGTAAGAACAATTTACTCTGGATTGCAATATGAATTTCCCATAGGTGTTCACTAGGTGGTGCCATAACTGTGTTGACGTAAATGTCTCTTACGTGCTTCCGTAGTTACTCTGGATTGCAGGGTTTGACCATGTGTACTTTAAGCATGTATGACAAGACACCAATGGCTTGACAGGTGACAGAGACATGGGAGAGCTGAGCATGGGTTTCTCAATGTGGCTGTATAACTCAGCCACAAATAAGGCAAACCATGGTTTGTTACCCCATTTCAAACCATGGCTTTACACCCTGGTTTGTATCCAATCCTGGATCGAGGTGTAGCTTCTTTTGTCCCACAAATATCCCAGAGTTCAACCCCAAATGAGAGCAAGTGTATATCGTATTTACTCAAATATAATGCATACCTTTAGCCTCCAAAATTAGGGTGCATAGATTTGATGGTGCATTAGATTTGAGTAAACAGGGTAGCTGCTGCCATATTTACTAGACTATGATGTGCATCTTTTCCAGACAAATTCTTTTTGGGGAAGAAAGGCTGGTTTTCAGTCAATCCATTTAGCCACCAAAATCAGGGTGCACATTAAATAATGGTGGCGCATTAAATACATTATATTCAGCCTGCTGACTTTTTGAGTGATTAGGAAATGCGTAAATATTTTCTACCCAGTAATAAAGAAGCACATCTCAACCTTCCAGTATTTTGGCTCAATACTAGTAAGACCAGTCACTGCTGTACCCCACACCCCCATCTAAAGGTGGTGGCGTCCCCCCTCCCTGGAGTGTCCTGCATCAATTGATGCTTCCATAGGCGCATGGCAGGAAGTGTGGCGATTCAAGGGGAAGCGAGGCCCTCATTGTCGAACCTATGTACAGCACATAAATGTTGATAGGTTTCTTTTGCTCGGACCTCTCCTTCTCTATCTGCCCCCCATGTGTCTGACACGGCTGTGACAACGTGTCACAACACTGCAATTTATAAATCAAGTGACTGCAAGGTCCGCGCATGGCAAACACACCAGAACATTAGGCTGCATCCATTGCAGCAGCGTCAAAGATTTGCTGCCATGACCCATATAGCTCTTTTCTTGGCACCTGGTTCTCTCTTGGCATCTGTCCTGATCCTCCCTCCTCCTTCCCCGGCCCCACCCTGGCGCAAAGCGCACTGCTCGGCTTTTAATGAAACTCAATCTCTCTCTCTTCCCCCCTTTTCCTCTGGGCAGGCAAAACGAAGACGAGGAATTCTTACCCACCGGCGAGACGTCGATTGATTCCTACCCAAACTGGCTCAAATTCCACATCGGCATCAATCGATACGAACTGTATTCAAGGCACAACCCCACCATCGGGGCTCTGCTGCAGGATCTGGCCGCCCAGAAGATCACCAGCGTTGGTAGGTTGCGGGGTGCGCCGTTCCCAGAAGCAAAGGGGTGGCTTGTGGCCCCCATTCGGCCACTGCTTGCACACTAAACGATAGACACATGTATTTGTGAGGTTTCCATCTGGCACCCTGATAAGATGGTTCTCGTCTCAGCAGTGGCATCACTGTTGTTTGCACTACCTGGTTTGGTAGGTCAGCCCGTCACTCCCATGATGGACTTCATTCCGTTGCCCCAAGCAGTGGGCGCGATTTATTTATTTATTAATAAATGTGGTGCCCCAAGCAGTGCCTCAGGCAGTGGGCACTATTCATTCATTCATTCATTCATTCATGCATACATACATACATTCATACATACATACATACATTTATAAATGCAGTGCCCCAAGCAGTGGGCGCTAGCTATTTATTTATTTATTTATTTATTTATTTATTTATTTATTTATTTATTTATTTATTTATTTATTTGGCTTGTGGCATACGATACGTGGACTTGGAGAAATCAGACGTTCATGTCCATCCAACCATTCCAGGATATAGTGGCCCACATTGAAAAATTCAGTACAAGTTCTCAATGTACAGTTGGACACAACATGATGGATATTTTGTCTTGGAGCACCACAGTCACACTTGGGGTACAGATTCCGTTCAGTGCGGCGCCAGGATGCGCCATTGCCACACCACGCTTTTTTTTTTCTTTTGCTATAACTTTTGACAGAGTATATGTCAATGCAGTTTGTTTTATTATGTTCTGCATGAAAATTATACATCAAATAATATAGTATTTTTTTTAAAATACTTAAAAGATTTTAAAAATTTTGGCCGGTAGTGGGGTCGCCCTCCTGTGTGCATCACCTGGTGTGGCCCGTACCACTATACCTCTTGGTGATACCAATGCTATGCCTTCTCGGTCTCCAGGAGGAATTTTGGACCACCTGTATCTGTGATGGTGAGACCACATGTCTCTGGCTTGCGCATGGCGAATGCGCTGAAGTGCCTTCAACTCAATCCAGGGGAAAGAAGGCAAAGCCCTTGTAGCCAGAAAGCGTGAGATACATGTAAGGTCCTGAGAGGTTTGTGGGATGTTGAACTCTGGACCGGTTGATGCATTTAGTTCTTTATGCTCCATCCATCCTGACAGGCGTCTCCCCCTCCAGGACCACCCACCCCTTCCAAAGCTTTGGTGATCTTTGTAATCCGAATGGCGCGATCTGTCGTCTTCCACAGCTTCAGGGCAATAGCCGCGCCCAAGCTTGGAAAATTGCTTCTCAAAGCACCTGAGCGTTTGCACGGCCTTTGATTTACTGGGGGGGGGGGGCGGGGGGAGAGAGCTGCAAAAGCATCTTTCTGAAACTGTTTGGATGGAGGGGAAGGGAAGGCTTAGTAGGTCTGGTATAGCTGTGATGCTGAAGCAGCTTCAGTTTCAGTGGAGGCTGATCTGTTTTTACTGGTTGGTGGAGATTTACACCAGTGGAAAACGAACGGGTCAGAATGAAGAAGAGGGCTCACCTGGCCTAATTAATTAATTAATCATTCATTTATTCCTTCATTTGCTGAATGAATAATCCATCCATCCATCCATCCATCCATCCATTCATTCATTCATTCATTCATTCATTCATTCATTCATTCATTCATTTGCTGAATGAATGATCCATCCATCCATCCATCCATTCACTGAATGATCCATCCATCCATCCATTCATTCATTCATTCATTTACTAAATGAATGATCCATCCATCCATTCATGAGTTCTTGATTGATTGACTGACTGACTGACTGACTGATTGATTGATTGACTGATTGATTGACTGATTGATTGATTACTACCCTGGGCATGGCTATATTGGGTTCAGGCCAGCCAGCTGAGCACTCAAATAGGCTGTAGACTTCAGCATTAATTAGTTAATGGAGATAGGATTAATTAATGGAGATGCCCTTTCACATAACACCAGAACTAGTGGACATCCACTAAAATTGAATTTTGGGAGGATTAGGACAGGGAAGAGAAAAATATTTCTTTACCCAGTGAGCAGGGTGACCAGATGACCAGAAAAACCCAGATTTGTCTGGATTTTTAGCCTCCTGTCCGGGTGTCCTACATTTTGGCTTCATTGTCCTACATTTTGGCTTCATTTTGAAACTTTGCGATAGTGCATAGTACCCCATCATGCCATATGTCGTTGGATTTGTATTGAAGGGCAGAATCCAATGCAAAAATCAGTTTTGAGATATCTCCTTCCTATCAAAAGTTATGGTCAAAAAACAGAAAAACAAAAACAAGAAAAATACATTTTTTGGCAATTTTTTTTCAGCGGGTAGGAATTTTGGCCTGGAATTAGGAATTTTGGCCTTGGGGTTCAGGAATTTTGGGTTTGCCATCTGGTCACCCTGCCAGTGAGTAGTTGGTCGGTGGAACTCTCTGCTGCAAGATGTGGTGATAGCATCTGGCCTCACCAGAATTAAGAATGGTTTGGAAAAATTCCTAGAGGGAAGGACCATCGTGGGTTACAAGCCATGATGGGGGTGTGGATACGTGTGCATAGATGGGTGTGGAAGTGGACAACTTCAAAATGCCGGATGCAGGGGGGCACCTGGATACAGGTGCCATATATGCTCCCAGTGGCATCTGGTGGGCCACTGTGTGATACAGGAAGCTGGTCTAGATGGGCCTTTGGCATGATCCAGTGGAGGCTCTTCTTATGATCTTAATGCCTAGGGTTCTCCAAAGGGAACCAAAGCCATGACCGCCAAGTGTTTCAACGCTGAAATAGCGTCACCTTCCTTTTCACATGCAAGCAATAGACGGCAGTGAAGATCAGAGGTGCCCAAAGTGTGTGTCTTGATGCCTTGGGCACCACATCACACTCACAAGGGTATCATGGTGACTCCTCATAACAGCTCTCCCAGGTGCCGCTGTATCAGATCATGCGAGATTTGGACACCACCATCTTGGATCACGACCGATTTTTGCCAGCTGAGCAAAAATCACCATCACCATCTTGGAGCATCACCATCTTGGATCGTGCAAGATTTCCAAGATCACGTGATCCCAAATGGCTGGGAAGAAGGGGTTCTAGGGGCGCATAAATCATAGCCTGAAACCCATAGTCCATAGGGTGATGACCAACCTCTTCAGCGGGTTGGACTGGATGACCTACTAGGTCCCTTCCAACTCTATGATGCTGTGATTCTCCATCCTAAAAGCAATGATTCTCTTCTTTTTTCCCCATTTTATTTTATTTTGGATATTTTTACCCATTCTTTTGTATCCATCCATTTGTTGCTATCCATTTTATCCAAAGGGATCAGTAGATCCCAAATATTATTTTGCCTTGAATTGCCAGGACATATTTCCAGGGACAGACAAGCGTACAAGACTCCTCATCGACGGTGTGCTTTGCAAGCGTAATTATCCAAATTAACACCCAAAGATGACCATAATTAGCAATTTCTTTGTGCAATTTAACATTTACATCTCTAATAATGCCACCTGCCTGGGACAGAAAGTTGTTTAATTAGAAACACCGCGTGGCGGAGAGCGGTTAAATGCAACTTGGTAATAACATTGGGCATTTTCCAGCCCCAAATAAAATGTATGGGATATTTGCCCTTGATTTTCAGGGGAAAAGAGAGTTTGCCTCCAGGTTTTGCGACATTCTCTGGAGCGCATCACCTGAATCAGTTCATTTCCAAAGTCTGTGATGCGTTTAACTCAGGTGGACGGTGTAATTAAAGGTTGGTGCGCATGGAATTGGCAAGCGGTGCCCTGAGCGCATCTGGGCACTGCTCCGAACTGGGAGGAAGGGGAGGCCAATGGAGTCGGAAGAGGGGCACACTCCTAATCAATTGAGGCCAGCACAGCTCGCCAATCTCCACATTCCTACAGTGGTGTGGGGAGGATGATGCAGGTCTGCGCACTGGCCTTAACCCCCAGGAGTGGTGCAGATGGGCCCGACACTTTTGGGATACCTCTGTTGAACATGGGACTTATGGCACCCTAACTACGGTACCCATGGTGGTGTGGGGAGATTGACGCATGTCTGGATTGGTTAGGGACTGGCCTAACCCCCACCCCCAGGAGTGGTGAAGACAGTGATTTTCTACCTTTTCATCTCAAGGCATACCCTTCAATTGTTTTTACTATTGATGTGCTGTTCAAATCCTATTAATAAATCCGTGCGGCACACCTGAGGACTATCCATGGCACATCAGTGTGCCATGGCACTCTGGTTGAAAATCACTGGGTTAAAAAGTACCTGACGGCACTTTTGCACCACTCTCAGGTAAGCACATGTGCCAGTCTTACTGGGGGTTTGGATTGCAGCCACACTGGTACATTTAAACCCCTTAGATTTAAATCCCATCCATCTATCCTGTTTGTTTGTCCTGCCCATCCATCAATCACTTGATTGGTCTTTATTAGTCTTTAATCTGTCTAATGTGGCTAAACAGGGATCACTTAGAATTACCATATTGACTTGAACCCAACATGTATCTACTTCAGCCAGATTTAGAGCACAGTCCTAACCACGTCTACTCAAACATAAGCCCCATTCTGTTCAATAGGTCTTACTCCCAGGAAAGTATCTTTAGGACTGCGGCCGTAGTAGCCAAACGTGGGGTGAGCATTAGATTTGGTGCGCATCAAATTAGTGTAAATACATTATTTTGATTATAGAGCCAGGTCAGTATATAGTTTAACAGTTTACTATATTGTGATAAAAATAACATAAAGCCTATGGGCGCAATCCAGAGTAACTACGGGAAGTCCTTGCTCCGGTGTAAGAACAATTTGCTCTGGATTGCAATATGAATTTCCCATAGGTTTTCATTAGGTGGTGCAGTAACTACGGGTGCACGTAAAGTCTCTTACATGCTCCTGTAGTTACTCTGGATTGTAGGGTATGTTGTATAAAGTCAAACAATTAAATAAAAATTGTAACGAAAACCCACTGTCATATTATCATATACTGTCAAATCTTATTTACTCAAATCTAATATGCCATTGAATCTAATGCTCACCCTATACTTATAATCAAAATACCTGATTTAATCTAATCTACTTAACCATCTAATGCCCACCCTGATTTTGGAGACTGAATTTGGCTGGGAAAGGGGAGCATTAGATTTGAGTTAATACAGTACATTTTGCACCTGCTTTACAGCTGCGCATTACAATTGCCAGTAAGCATTTTTAAAAATCTCTGGCCTTTTAAAATCTGGGCGTGCATTAGATTAGATGGTGCATTAGATTCCAGTAAGTATGGTGTTTAATGAGGTGTCTGGCCTTGAATAATTCAAATTCAGTTTATTCTTTGAATAATTCAACTTATTTGAATACCAACCTTCCTCCAAGGAGCTCAGGGCAGAGATCCTTCTCTCTTGCTATGCTCACGACCACCCTGTGAGGTAGGCAAGGCTGAGCGCGATTGGCCCATGGTCACACATGGCTGCATGGGGATTTGAACTGGAATCTTCCCCAACTCCCAAACCGCTATTATATTGGCATCCTTCAGTCTGGAAAGACTCTGGTATCGTGCTCTGATTGGAGGTCCTGAAACAACATCTAGTGTGGCTAAAGAGGCCAATGTGAGAGTGTCCATCCCTTCCACAATGAGGACAAATAAACTCCGTCCCCTGCCCAGGCCCAGGTTTCGCTGCTTTCAGGTCTGTCTCTTTGCTTCAGCCTGCCGAACAAGTGTCTCTTCCGGTTGGAGAAGGCCATGCTGGGTCTTTTGCCTCCACGCTGAACGATCAGAGATCAAGGTTTCCCAGCTGTTGATGTCCATTCCCAAGGCCTTTAGATCCCTCTTGCAGATGTCCTTGTATCGCAGCTGTGGTCTCCCTCTTGGGCGCTTTCCCTGCACTAATTCTCCATACAGGAGATCTTTTGGAATCCGACCATCAGCCATTCTCACGACATGCCCAAGCCAGCGTAGACGCCGCTGTTTCAGAAGTGTGAACATGCTAGAGATTCCAGCACGTTCCAAGACTGCGTCATTTGAGACTTTGTCACGCCAGGTGATGCCAAGAATACGTCGGAGACAGCGCATATGGAAGGTGTTCAGCTTCCTCTCCTGCCATGCATAAAGGGTCCAGGACTCACTGCAGTACAAGAGTGTGCTCAGGACGCAAGCTCTATAGACCTGGATCTTTGTATGTTCCGTCAGCTTCTTATTAAGCCATACTCTCTTTGTAAGCCTGGAGAATGTAGTAGCCGCTTTACCAATGCATTTATTCAGCTCAGAGTCTAAGGAGAGAGTGTCAGAGATAGTTGAGCCGAGGTACACAAAGTCATGGACAACCTCCAGTTCATCTTCAGAGATTGTGATACAGGGAGGTGGATCCACACCCTGACCCATGACTTGTGTTTTCTTCAGGCTGATTGTTAGTCCAAAGTCTTGGCAGGCTTTGCTAAAACGGTCCATAAGTCGTTGAAGGTCTTTGGCAGAGTGAGCAGTAACAGCAGCGTCATCGGCGAAGAGGAACTCACGCAAGCATTTCAGCTGGACTTTGGACTTTGCTCTTAGTCTGGAAGGATTGTATAGTTTTCCATCTGATCTGGTCCGGAGATAGATTCCCTCTGTTGCGTTTCCAAAGCATGCTTCAGCATGACTGCAAAAAAGATCCCAAATAAAGTTGGTGCGAGGACACAGCCCTGCTTCACTCCACTTCGGATGTCAAAGGAATCTGAAGTTAAGCCATCAAAAACTACAGTGCTCTTCATGTCATCGTGAAAGGACCTGATGATGCTGAGGAGCTTAGGTGGGCATCCAATCTTGGGGAGGATTTGGCCTCCCTACTAACCAAATCAAAAGCCTTTGTAAGGTCTATGAAGGCTACAAAGAGTGGCTGTCTTTGTTCCCTACATTTCTCTTGCAACTGTCGAAGGGAAAATACCATATCAGTGGTGGACCTGTTGGCTCGAAATCCACACTGTGATTCAGGATAGATTCTCTCTGCAAGCACCTGAAGCCTCTTCAGTATGACACGGGCAAGCAGCTTCCCTACAACACTAAGAAGAGATGCCACGGTAGTTGTTGCAGTCACCCCTGTCGCCCTTGTTCTTGTACAGTGTGACGATATTAGCGTCCTTCATGTCCTGTGGTGCTCCACCTTCCCTCCAACAAAGGCAGAATATCTCGTACAGTTCAGTGGAGATGGTCCCTCAACAGCACCTCAGAACTTCAGCAGGGATGTTATCTTTCCCGGGTGCCTTGCCAAAAGCAAGGGAATCCAGGCCTTCGTTTAGTTCTTCTAAAGTTGGTTCGCTGTTGAGCTCCTCCAAGACAGGCAGGCACTCAATGTTGTTTAATGCTTCTTCAGTTACTACATTTTCTCTGGAGTATAGCTCAGAGTACTGCTGCACCCAGCGTGCCATCTGTTGTGCTCGGTCCTGGATGACCTCACCTGTAGCGGACTTAAGCGGGGCAGATTTCCTCACTGTTGGACCTAAGGCCTGCTTGATGCCATCATACATCCCCTTGATGTTGCCTATGTCCGCTGCTACCTGGATCTGGGAGCAAAGCTGCAGCCAATAATTGTTAGCACATCTCCTGGCAATCTGTTGGACTTTGCTACGGGCGACTCGCAGGGCTTGAAGGTTGCGCTCACTAGAACAGGCTTGATATGCAGTTAGAGCTCTCCTCTTTTCCTCAAGGGCTGGTGTCAGCTCCTCCAAGTGGGCTTCAAACCAATCTGCTGTCTTTCTAACCTGCTTACCAAAAACTGACAAGGCGGTAGTATAAACAGCATTCTTGAAATGTTCCCACCGTTCAGAAGCGTTTGCCTCAGCCGGGCCCGAGGAATTTCCTCGAGTGCTTGGTCAAATTCCAACACCTTTTCCAGACTGCGGGTCTTGCTGATATTGATTCGTGGTCTTCCTTCCTTCTTTGAGTGATGCAGCCTCTTTGCTTGTAATTTTACTCTGCTGCACACCAAGGAGTGGTCTGTATCGCAATCAGCACTCTGATAGCTACGTGTGATCTTAATGCTGGGAAGGCTGGAGCGCCTGGTGAGGATCAGGTCAAGCTGATGGCAATGCTTCGATCTTGGGTGTCGCCAAGACACTCTGTGTTGAGGCTTTGTGTTAAAGAACGTATTGCTAACGCAAAAATTGCTAACGTATTGCTAACCACTACGCCATCCTGATATCCCTTTAAAAGGGGATGAGATACATTTATGGAGATCAAGAGGTGTCATAATTCTATGGGATTCATGCGCTTCTGGGCTCCCTGGCTGGAGGCCAGAGTTACCACCTCTGAAGATGCAATCGATAAGTTTCAACTGCAGGGAAGTACAATTTTGCTCAGCACAGACCTGTACTTTCCGCACGAGGAAGGCTATTCGGCAATAAAAGAAGGTTCCCAGGAAGGCAATGGAGACATGTTCCCGAGAGATGTTGAAATAAAGCATTATTTTGCAATAGAAAAGAGAAGTGTTTGCATGAGTGGACAGGCGCATGAGTATGCATGTGCCTTCTGAGACTCAGAAATCTCTTGTCGTGGGGTGCAGAAGGGGGTTGAGGCTTAGGGTATAATACGGAGGTGGCTAAGCAGGGAAGCAAGAACACATCGACTCTTGCGCATGTGCACACACACGCACACCAGACACTATGGAAAAAGCAAAGGAGGTGGATTGTGCAATGGGAGTCACCCACCACAAGCCACAAGATATTTCCAGGGTGAACATATGACCAGGGTGAACATATGATATTTCCAGATGAGTTCCCCTTTCTGTTCATGCGCCTTTGATGGCTCTGCAGAGTCACGGTCACATCGTAGCCACAGTGGAAAGTCCACGGTTGAAGTCTGACCTCAGCCCAGTGGTGTAGCTAAGATGGGGTGGGGAGGTCCGCACTTTGAGAAGGTGTCAAGGGGTGCCTTTCAAAGGCCTTCTGAGACCCACACGTGAAATTGCTTGTTGTGTGTCAAACACACTGTATTTAATTTTTTAAAATTTAATATCACTGGTGGTGCAAGTGCCTGTTAACCAGGGTTCGAGACCCAGGTCGCCACAAGACGAGGATTACCTATAGCAGGGAGGAGGTTGGACTAGATGATCCACTGGGTCCCTTCCAACTCTATAATTCTGTGATCTATGATCTACTTGAATATAATGCTCACTTTTTGCAGCCAAATTTTGTCTCTAAAATCAGGTTGCGGATTCGATTTGCTGGTTAATTAGTTTCATAAATAATATATTGATTATTCATACATCATAAATGCGGTACTGTATTTTGATTACAAGCATAGGGTGCGCATTAGATTCGATGGCACATTAGATTTGCATAAATGCGGTGACATGTTCAGGTCTTCCACTACATCGTAGTTCTCCTCTCCAAGGAGTGGCTCAACATTGGGAATTCTCGGGAATATTTTCCTGGCAGGGAAATGAGACAACTTGTGTTGTTCCTACCCAGGCAAGAAGCTTTGGAGATCCTTCTCCAGGACAGACGTTGTGGGATTTGTGTGCATGCGCAGCACTCAGGAACGCGTTCCTCAAAGGGGTTTGGGAAATCAGTGCATAGGAAAGAAGTAAGGACAAGAGGTCAGACTATAACCAAAGAATATAAGCAAAGGTTTGACTGCAAGCCAGGTAGAGTCATGGAAAATACTTCTGAGTGCGGAGCTGAAACGCTTCCAAGATTTGTACCTGGAGACTAAAGCTAAATTCAGCACAATTCTAGCTCCTTGAAATCAACGGCAGTAACTTACCTGAGTTTGCTCAAATCTAGTGCGCCGTTGAATCTAACACGCACCCCAATTTTAAAAGGCTCAAGATTAAAAAATGTATATTGGCGTTTGTAATGCGCAGCTGCAAAGCAGGTGTAAAATTTAATTTTACTGCGTTCAACAATGAGTTATATGCCAATAATAATATTAACAACAACAACAACAACAACAACAACAACATGACAATAGGCTTATGTTATGATTTTTACCTAATTGCTCTAATTTATACAACCATGAGTTTATGTTATATTTTTGTTACAATATAATAAACTGTTAAACTAACCCTACAATCCAGAGTAACTACAGGAGCATGTAAGAGACATTTATGTCGACGCAGTTACGGCACCACCTAGTGAAAACATATGGGAAATTCATATTGCAATCCAGAGTAAATTGTTCTTATGTCGGAGCAAGGACTCTCCATAGTTACTCTGGATTGTGCATTAAAACTTATTCTTATAATTAAAATACCATACAGAGCAATCTGAAGCATGTCTACTCAGAAGTCAGTCCCCATTGTGTTCAATAGTACTTACTCCCAGGAAACTGTGGTTAGGATTGCAGCCATATTTACTCAAATCAAATGCGCCACTGAAGAATGTGCACCCTGATTTTGGCTGGAAAATGTAGAGTGTTAGATTCGAGTAAACATGGTATGTGTTGTGGTGGCGTAGCTAGAGGGGGGCAGAGCAGCCAGGTTCAGAGGGAGGCTCACCCCTCCATTCCAGGCTTCATTTTGGCTACCCCTGCCTGGAGGTGTGAGCCTCCCTCTGAAACTGGCTGCTCTGCCCCCCCTCTAGCTACACCACCCTTCACCGCCTGTGACAAGGTCAACGGGATGTGTGTGGCCCAGTGTGTTCTTGGTTAAACTTTACAGAAGGTGGCTGGGATCCAGTGTGCTTTTCATGCAATGTTGGTGGGGATTTGAGATGCCCAAAGATTAAACCTGTAATATTTGCATTGAAATGGACTTTTGACGCTGCATCCACCTGTTGGGCAATTTTTACGGGGTCTGATGACAAATGGTTGGGAAACAGTACCAGCTTTCCCTGAACGTCGCCTCGGGCTGTAATAACCAATGTACTTGTTCCGCTGCTGGACAAGGAATGGCCAAATATCCCTAGTCTTATTGATCCCCCCCCCCAGTTGCTGGATATAAGACAACTCCTGTATGATCATTCACTTACTGGTCTAAAAGCCCTGGATATGGAAGTCCTTGAGGCACACAGGTCAAAATGGATATCAGAACATTGGAGTTGTTAGACATCAGAACATCATGAATTTGGACATCAGTGTTCATGAGAACGTCGGAGTTGTAGAGATTATAGTAGGGCAGCATCCTAAGACTGGTAAAAGAAATATCAGAACATCATGGACATTGGACATCAATGTTCATGAGAACATCGGAGATGTAGAAGACTATAGTAGGGCAGCATCCTAAGACTGGTAAAAGAAATATCAGATCATCGCGAACATTGGACATCAATGTTCATGAGAACATCGGGGTTGTAGAAGACCTTGGTAGGGCAGCATCCTAAGACTGTTGAAAGGGACATCAGAACATCATGAACATTGGACATCAATGCTCATCAGAACATTGGAGTTGTAGAAGATTCCAGTAGGGCAGCATCCTAATGCTGGTAAAATGTTGAAAAGTGAGACCTCTTCCAACTCAAGCTGGCCTGGCCTGGCCTGGCCACCATATCCACCATGGAGAGCATAAATGGGCTGATGACTTCTGATGTCATCAGGCCCCACCTTGTGTCATAACTCAGCCCCACGTCTGGGTTTTTGATGTATCCAACCTGGGATCCCCAAATACGATGCTCAAAAGAGATGCATGTACTTTGTATGCACCATGTAGTTGAGTCAATGCTTTGAAACAGAGTCATGGCTGCACATGGGGAAATTCATTGTGCAAGCAGGGACCTGGCAGAGTCCAGGATAGGAAACTCTGAGCATCATGCCAATGGCGCATTAAAATGTGTCATGCTCAGTGCCCCGGTTTTAATATGCACCCGGCACCCGTTTCTGCACTGCCCGATCAGTCCAAATTGCTTAATGCCCTTTAATTTCTAATTATTTATTTGTTCCTGTGGGATGGGTTGGGAGCGCCGGAGAAGTCTAGGGTCAGCAAAACCGTGTGGCTGGAGGGATTGCCTTTGCCGGAGAAGGGTAATTAAACCACACAGATTTGCAGAGCAATTTGGTGGCCTGAAAAGGGGGGAGGGACAGTGAAAAAATAATGAAGGGCTGATAACGAGCTGGTGAGCTATTGATCATAAAGCACCAAGAGGAGTAATGAAGCCGCTGCCTGGGGGGTGGCGCTGGACAAGGCCTCTCCCGGAGGTCTGCCCGCTCATTTGGTTAGCTGCAAATGCCTGGATTTGAATCCGGAACATTTCACAGGGAAGCCCCTGATCAAACCTGATGTCCTGTGTCTGTAAATCTTGTTTCCACGTAGAAGAAACTTGGGGTGTCCGCATATTCTGTGTGTGTATCTGCATGTTCTGTGTGTGAGGATGTCCGCGTGTTCTGTGTGTATATCCACATGTTCTGTGTGCGAGGGTGTCTGCATGTTCTGTGTGTAGGGGTGTCTGCATGTTCTGTGTGTGTATCTGCATGTTCTGTGTGTAGGTGTGTCCGCATGTTCTGTGAATAGGGGTTTCCACATGTTCTGTGTGTGTGGGGTGTCTGCATGTTCTGTATGTGTATCTGCATGTTCTGTGTGTGAGGGTGTCCGCATGTTCTGTGTGTGTATCTGCATGTTCTGTGTGTAGGTGTGTCCGCATGTTCTGTGAATAGGGGCTTCCACATGTTCTGTGTGTGTGGGGTGTCTGCATGTTCTGTATGTGTATCTGCATGTTCTCTGTGTGTATCTGCATGTTCTGTGTGTGAGGGTGTCCGCATGTTCTGTGTGTGAGGGTGTCCACATGTTCTCTGTGTCTATCTGCATGTTCTGTGTATAGGGGTGTCCGCATGTTCTCTGTGTGTATCTGCATGTTCTGTGAGTAGGTGTGTCCGCATGTTCTGTGTATAGGGGTGTCCGCATGTTCTCTGTGCGTATCTGCATTTTCTGTGTGTAGGGATGTCCACATGTTCTGGCCAACATTCCATGTCAATCAAGCAGGCTAAAGAGATGCAACTGTCAACATTCCTACTGTCAACTGACAATAGGCCAGGCTCAGAAGAGGTTAGGATTGCAATTGAGGAGAGCCATGGTGGATAGAGTGGGCAAAAGAACGGTTGAGGTGCATGAAAGCAACATGTGTTTTTTAATTGGTGAAGGTTGTGATACTGGTGGGCTTTTACTAGTATGTATGTATGTATGTATGTATGTATGTATGTATATATGTATCTATCTATCTATCTATCTATCTATCTATCTATCTATCTATCTATCTATCTATCTATCTATCTATCTATCTATCTATCTATCTTTCCATCTATCTCCAAAAATAAATATAGACATCCCTCCATATCTATGGGGGATATCTATGGGGGATCCCCCCAAGGATTCAAAACTGCAGATTAAAATTAGTGGCGTCAGTAGTGTTTGTGTCACCCACAGTAAGAGACCAGCACATTATCCCTATCATAGATCTCCTTCTATACCCATCCACCCCCACTCCCTACCTCGTTGGTGGGTATGGGAATGTAGCATTGCCATATCCCTGCTGGTTTTTTGTTTTTAATATAAATATTGAAAGAATCGAGGTATTTCAAAGCCATTCCTTTCATTTCATTCTGCATGAAATTACGTATCAATTGATACATAACATGACGGTATTATTTGAAAATAACAAGATTAAAAAATGGGGGGCCCATAGTGGTGTCACCTCCAAGGCATGTCACCTGGTGGGGACCTTAACCCAGTCCCATCCTCTCAATGCCCCTTCTGTAAATGTAGAGCGCATGGGAGGGGAATGGTGGATAAGTAAAACTGTGAGTCTGGGATCCGTGGCTGTGGTGGGGATGCCTGTAAAGTGAAAATTGTTCACATTGGGGGGATTGGTGGGAGTTTGGTTCACCGCAACCCAATCTTCATCAAACCCCAAATCAAATAAGGGATTAGCCATATTAAGGAATATTCCCTGCGTTTCTTTCAAGAAAGGTTTATCTTTGCCGTGAAGGTATGCGCACAGTGCGCAGAACAGTGTGTTGTGCGTCTCACAATAGAATCCGACTCGTTCTGTTGAACGACATGTATGCAAGTGGAACCAAGGGAATCTGGTCGAGAGGGTGAGTGATACAATGGGAGGGGCGTTTCGTAACACCTTCACCGCCACCCACTGTAGAAAATGCGCCTTCGATCTTTCCCATTCATTATATTCCAAGCATTGATTCTTATCAGGTGCAATGTATAGGGGGAATGGATTGCCTGGAATGGCTCCCAAGGGGTGAGGCCAGGGTGACCAGATGACCGGATTTTACTGGATTTGTCCTCTTTTTTAGCCTCCTGTCTGGGTGTCCTCCAAAAGGGCTTCATTGTCCTCCATTTTGGCTTCATTTTGGAACCTTGCAATGGTGTGCAGTCCCCATCATGTCATACTTTGTTGGATTCATATTGAAGAGCAGAATCCAATGCAAAAATCGGTTTTGAAATATCTCCTTCCTATCCAAAGTTATGGCCAAAAAACTAAAAATCAAAAATATGCATTGAGCTCTGTGCCCAATATCACAGCTTTACTCATGAGTAGGCGAACGTGCCATTGTACACCAGAAAGGACAAGCTGAGAGGAATCCAAGACCTTGTCCTCCTTTTGAGGTTTGGGCATCTTGTCACTGTGGGTGAGGCTCCCTCCAAGACTGTTCCACCCCCCCTCTAACTATGCCACCGCAGAAGGCGGCAGAGGTGGGCAGGTAGGCAGGTAGGCGGATAATGGGTCCACGTCATGAACAGGTCAATCCTGGGTTCATCTTGAATTCTGACGTGGAGGAAATAATGTGCCACGCATGAATTAAATCAATAGAATGTGCGCCGATGTCTTGAGATAGCAGGCATGGATTGAGGCAAGGCAGATCCTTCCTTTGATGCCAGTTGGGTTGCCCCAAGATCCTTTCCAAGGCTGCCACCCTCCCAAGCGGTATTAATAACCTTGTTTTCTCCACCGACACATAGCTGGGACATTTCGCCCTATAACAAGCTGCGAGGTGCGGATCGAACATATGGTGCCGTTTAATAATTTTTTTTTCCCTTCCCTTCTTCCTTCTTCTTTTCTTCTCACAGCTATGAAGTCGGGAGGCACCCAGCTCAAACTGATCATGACATTCCAGAACTACGGCCAAGCCTTGTTCAAGCCAATGAAGTAAGTGAGATATTTTTGCACCGTTGCCAGCGTATTCCGTTTGATGCTTATGAAAGGATTGCCAGGTTCGGGGCTGAGCCAAGAGAAATGTTAATATTCTGGATATCGAATGGCATTTGGTCGCTTGTGCCAATGGGGCTCCATGGGGTTGTTGTTGAAGCCGGGGGAACATCAGACCCGCGTGGTCAAGAAAGCTCATTGGCATCTATATATATAAAAGAGAAAAGTCACTGACTCACTGACTCACTCATCAATGCCCTGCCAAAACCGCTGGGCCTAGAAGTGTGAAATTTGGGGTGGGTGTTCCTTCTGTGACTGAGGGGTGCACTAAGAACCGGTTTTCAGAAATTCCAACCAGGTGTTCTTGCACATGAGGTGTTCTTGCACCTGGGGGGGTTGATGCACATGGGGGGTTGATGCGCATGGGGGGTTGATGCGCATGGGGAGATGATGCACATAGGAGACCTATGCGCATGGGGGTTGTTGCGCATGAGGGAGTTGTTGCACATGGGGGATAGTTGCACTTGGGGGTTGATGCTCATGGTGGACTGATTGCATGGGGGGACTGATGCACATGGGGGAACTGATGCGCACGGGGGATGTTTTGCCATGGGAGATGTTGTGCTATAGGGGGATGGCGTACGGGTGAATTTTACTCCCGCAACGCGGGTACGCTTTTCACTAGTTACAAATGACTCTCCAGCACTATTTGAGTTTGGAAACTAAATGTTGGATGTAGATGACAGAATGCCAGTGATTGACCTAACTTCCAGTTAGGCCAACCTAAGCCCCGGCATAAATCCTGTGCTGACCTTGGGGTGTCACAAAAGTGCCATAAGACACTTGTGTGCCACTCTTGGGGGAGTGCACAGACATGCTCTCACCTCCCAATGTTACTACAGGAATGGGAAGTCCGAAGAGTTGTGGCACCCAAGGTTAGGAATGCACCCTAAGTTGAGAAGAACTCTCTACTTTTGTGTTTTCCATGATCTCTGATAAAAATCAGATATTTTTAATGTTCCCCACAAATTACATATTTAAATCTTTTTTAAAAAAAGTAAATTCACTTACATATGGGACATCCCTTGGCACCTCTGTGAATGTGCCATGGCACCCTAGGGTGTCACGACACACACTTTGGGAACTGCCATGGCTGGAGTTGCAGATCTACTGTGCATCTGCATTGAAGCTGCAATCCTAAAACCACTTTCTTGCAAGTAAATCCCATTGAACACAGTGGGAGGAGAGGAGACCCAGAGGAGACACAAATGGGATGGTTCTCTGTGAACATACCTTTCAGGTTGCATTTTCTTTATGAGAAGTTGATTTCCTGAAGATGAATCAAATAGGAGGAAGGGTTGGGGGCAGGTACAAACTGACGCCGCATGTCACCTGGTGCGGGGTGCTGTGCGTCACTCCCAGGACGGGACTGTGCAGGTGCCAAAGTTGGCACCTACGCAGTCGCTTCTAAGTCTGCGCAGTCTCCTCTGAAGCCAGTTGGCTTCAGAGGAGACTTCCCCCTCTCTAAGAGAGGAGGAAGTCTGCGCCTCTGTGCGGCCATTCGGCCTCACTAGGCACGCACTGTGCATGTCTCTGCGCACAGCATCTCAACCGGCCATGTCAAACACCTCCGGTGTGTCACCCCCCAGTGGCACGTCACCCGATGTGGCCCGCACCAGTCTGGTGACGCCACTGTTGGGGGCTGATGTGGGGTTAATCAATCAGTCAATTGATCAATCACCAGTCCTGATTGGTCCTCTTGTTGACCAGGGAAGGAATTGCCTTGAAATCAGTGGAGTGGGTCGGAATTCAGAGAGCATCAGGGAGAAGGGGGTAACGTGGGCCCTTTAAGTAGGCCAGGCATTAATGGACTAAACATGGTGTGTTTATTGCGCCGAGTCACTTGAGGTTGCCAAAGGCTTAATGAAGCTATTCAGTCTCGGTGTCAGAACATCGCCGGAATAATAAACTCATCCCCTCGCTTTGTTTCCACTGTATGGAAGTTCAATTATGAGTTCCTTTAAGTGCGTCCACGAAGCGGGAACGTGGGGGCGGATAAGTGGCCTGGAGAGTCTGTTGAGCGTTCTGCCTCTCCGTGCCAAATCCCAGGCTGGAATGAATGAAGCTTTCAGAACGGCCGGCCGTGGTGCTCCGTTTCCAAAACAAGAACCAGCAGGGCCTGCGTCAGCTTGGGGGTGGCGTTTTCCGGCCGGGAGTTTCTTCCTCCACATTCCCATGTGGGGACTGGATGCTGAACAGAAAGCACTCTGTTTATGCTCAGAGTTGCATGCAATTTCTGGCCACGTTCTGCCTCTCTGGTGATTTAAGAAAGGCACACTGGCTGCAATTCTTAAGGACACTTCCCTGGGAGTAAGACCCATTGACAACAATGGTGCTTACTTTTGGGTAGACATGGTTAGGATTGTGCTGTATGTTGCACACTCCATTTGCTCATGATGCATTTTCTGGCCTGGAGGACATCTGGCATGTTTCAGAAGTTGTGTCTGTCTGATCAGATAAGAAAGGCACTCTGCATATGCTCAGGATGCATTTTCTGGCCCGGAGGTCCTCAGAGGTTTTATCCGTCAGGTGATATAAGAAAGGCACTCTGCATATGCTCTGAGTTTTGTGCATATAATGGCCCAGAGGATCTCAACAGTTCTGCCATTCTGATGATTTTTTTAAAAAGGCGCTCTGTATATTTTCAAGAGTTGCATGTATTTTCTGGCCTGGAGGTCCTCAGCAGTTGTGTACATCTGGATGTATAAGAAAGGCACTCTGCATATGCTCAAGAGTTGTGTGCATTTTCTGGTCTGGCAATCCTCAGCAGTTCTGCCTTTCTAGTGATTTAAGAAAAGCACTCTGCGTATGCTCAAAGTTGTATATTTGTCAGCTGCTGATATAATGCTTGGTTTTTAAACATTTTATTTTATAAAAAGTGCACATTTACATTTTAAGAATATTGACAAAGAAAGTACCTGATCCAGGTACGGAGGAAACCCTCCTAATTTTCAGCACTACCGTCTCCAGACAAGTTCTGAATACATAATTGATCATATGACCGGAAATTTCTGGATTTGTCCTCTTTTTTAGCCTTCTGGCTGGGTGTCCTCCAAAAGGGCTTCATTGTCCTCCTTTTTTGGAATCTTACAGTGGTGTGCTGTACCCATCATGTCATAAGTCATTGGATTCGTATTGAAGAGCAGAATCGAATGCAAAAATCAGTTTTGAAATATCTCCTTCCTATAAAAAGCTATGGCCAAAAAACTAAAAATCAAAAATATGCATTAAGCTCTATGGGAAAGTGAAAGTGCCCAATATCACGGCTTTACTCATGAGTAGGCAAATGTGCCATTTTCTGCCAGAAAGGCCAGGCTGAAAGGAATAAGACCTTGTCCTCCTTTTGAGGTTTGGGCATCTGGTCACCCTGATATGTGGGGGCTCACAAATATCGACATGGGTAACCAGAGGCCCCTGACCTTGATTTCTACCAAAGCCCTTCCTCCCCTCTCCATGGTATCTTCTGGCCTACCCATTCCTGGGGGATTCAGGCAGGGTACGCGTATGCACTGGCCTCCCCAAAAAACCACGGGAATGGGGAGCTTGTGGGTCGTGCTGTCCTAAATCGGTTAGGATTGCACCCTGGAAGCAATAATTTTGGGACAGAAAGGGGTTAAATGACCTTTATTGATTTGAACCAATCATTTTGTATTTTGGCATTGATGCCTGATATACATCAGATGAGCTTAAATCAAGCAGGAAAATAAAAGTTCAAAAGAAGATACTGTATTTACTCGAATCGAACGCTCACCTTCGTCAGCCGAATTCAGTCTCCAAAATCAGGGTGCGCAATTCGGCGATTAATGAACCTGAGAGAACTTTGATAATAAGTTCGGGCTGCGCATTAGATTTGAGTAAATACGGTACTTTGGTGGCAAGGAAAGTCCTATATCACTGTTTATTTTGTGGATTTGGAGATATGCGTCCCCCATCCTGGCATCATAAAAGGTTGCAGGGTTCACCAGCTCTATTTACAAGTCCATCTACTCGATGGAAATGCCGTTGCTAATTCCGTATGAATCAACCCAAACGAGATACATCAAGGGCGTTCTTCGCGCCGTTGAAATGTATCTAAAGGAACCATTAAGTTTGGAGGCAAATACCGCCATTTAATGCGGTTTAATATGACCCACATGGTGAAAATTTTCCCATGCCAACCTTCCTGCGGTATCCTGAGAAGCCTGGCAGCCAATTGCCCCATGCCGGCTTGGGTAAATGCTTTGCTATGGCTGAACGTGCCCTATGGATACCAAACTTTTCGGTAATTGCAGGTTTCATGTCTGGTAAATAAAATGCTGCAGCATTTGGCGCTTTTCGGTCTCAAAAAGTTGGGGAACTCAGTTGGCACATATAAACCTATGTAGAGGAATTGAGTGTCACTCCACAAACACTCAAATCCATGGTACCCACAAAAAAAAAAAAATTAAGTGTCAGGAGAGAGAAAACAGAATTTCTGGGATTAAAATTAAAGAAATATTCTGGGATTAAAATTAATTTCGTTACCCGGCAAGAAATTAAGTCTGCGGAACTCCTTGCCACTGGATGTGGGATTGTGCCTGGCCTACATGCCTTTAAAATAAGATTGGACAGCTTTAAGGAGGAAAAGTCCATCCCCGGCAATGAGCTATAGAATCAGAGAGTTGGATGGAACCCACAAGGTCATCTAGTCCGTCCTTGTGCCTGTAGCAGGAAATGCTCCTAGAGCGTCTCCGACATGAGCCTGGTTGAAGATCAGCAATGGAGAGTCAATGAAGATCAGCAATGGAGAGTCCATGAAAGATATAGAGGGGGTACAAAGAGGAACCATGCTTGGTGGCATAGCTAGAGGGGGGCAAAGCACAATGTTTTGCAGGGAACCTTACCCTGGCATGGCGTGCCTCACCCTTTCCCAGCAGTATGAGCAAAACAGAGACATATACCTCCGTTATGCTCTCACCACCATCAATGGCTCTGAAGGGGAGAGGCAGCTTGTACGCCACAGTGAGTCTGCCTGCAAAACTTGGTGCATTGCCCCCCTCTAGCTATGCCACTAAGCATGGTTCTGCGGTCTAAGCTATTAATCAGAGTAGCCACGCAGACTGCCTCGCTTCCCCCAGTACTCAGCCCCGTCACAGCATCTGCCTCTGGACTGCCTGATCATGGTTGACCTAGCTGGCCTTGAAGGTTTTTGCTGCAACTGCAAACCCTCTTAACTGCTTCGGAGCTGGACCACTGACCTTGGCCTCAATTGTCTCACCGGCCTTGTCCTCATTTGCCCCCCCTCTCTTTTAATCTGATTGTCTCCAGCAACCGACATTATTTCATTCATGGGCGCCTGCAAAGTAACCACATCAGAAGTGGCGCCTTATCTGATGCAGCCCAGCGGATTAAATGAGGACAGCCAGCGCGGCATCGGGGGTGCCAAACGGCACGGAAGCCACGCAAATATATTTGCAGTTCAAGTCACCAAAAATAGGGCTCGTGGTGTTTTTTCCAAACATCTCCCCAGATTGAGAAGCTTTGGATTCCTTCAGCTGCAGACTTGTACTTACATGGGAGTAAGCCCCTTTGAATTGACCGGGTCTTGCTTTTAAGCAGAGGTGCACAGGCACGCACTGTACCACCAAAGGTTTGCATGTGTGTGCGCAGAGGTCAGTCCCTTTGTGTTCAATAGGGCTTACTCTCCCAAAAAGGGTGACCTAATAATAATAATAATAATAATAATAATAATAATAATAATAATAATAATAATAATAATAATATCCAAAACGCTTGTCTATCAAAGCAAATTTTCCTATCAGAAGTAATTGAATCTCAGATGGTTTGTACCACAACCCAAAAATAGTCATGTAAAAATTATTATAATACTGTAAAATAATACAAAATAATAAAGAAGATACAAAAATAGAAAGAAAAATAAAACAAATTAACCTGCAGTTAGGCTCTCAGGCTGCTGTCTGCCCCCTTTCACAGGAGTGAGCTGCACTGATAATAGGGTTTACATTAGAGTAGACATGCAAGGCTAGGAGTACAAGGCTAACTATGGGTGCAATCCAGAGTAACTACAGGGAGTCCTTGCTCCAGTGAAAGAACAACTTACTCTGGATTGCAATATGAATTTCCCATAGGTTTTCACTAGGTGCTGCAGTAAATGCGGGTGCACGTAAAGTCTCTTATGTGCTCCTATAGTTACTCTGGATTTGGGGGAATGTCTATTCAAAAGTAAGCCCCATTATGTTCAATGGGTCTGACTCCCAGGAAAGTGTCTTTAGGATTGCAACTTAGGTCTCTCCGGGCACAATCCTAAGCATCTCTACTCAGAAGCAAGCCCTATTGTGTTCAATGGGTCTTACTCCCAGGGAAGTGTGTTTAGGATTGCAGCCTCCAGGCTCCTTTGCACTGTCCCCCTTACATAGGAATGAGCTCCATTGACTACAATAGGCTTCCTTCAGAGCAAACATGCATAGGCTGGTTTTCCAGAGAGGCTGAGCAGGTGCTGGCAGGAAAGTGTGGTTAGGATTGCAGCCATATTATGTTAATTACAATATATTAATTACATTATATATAATTACATTATAGACCATTTGTTCACAAGGAAAAGGAGGAGAATAAAGATTTTTTCCAGGACACAAGGTTAAAAAGAGGACATATCCTGGAAAAAGAGGACATATCCTGGAAAAAGAGGACATATCCTGGAAAAAGAGGACATATGGTTTCTCCTGGCTGTTTTCCAAATGCATTAAGAGCGAAGAGGAATTGCTCTCCGTGGAGCAAAAGTCACAGCAGGGAAAGAGAGAGAGAGAGAGAGAGAGTGCGCATGTACAACCCTGCTGGAAGGCGCTACTAGGTGTGCACAAACAATGCGCTCGGGTCGCTGAACCAGCTCAAAGCAATTTCCCGGGAGGGCATCACTATCGAAATCTGCCTGTATGTAAGGTGCTGATGGCTCCGATCCGTGGCACGACAAGCTGATCTGAAGGGCAGGCGCTGCTAATCGGTGCATTCAGACCCATGGCGCATGTTTGGAATACGGATGTGCCACGTCCCTCCAGGAGAGGAGTCCGAAATGCTGCCAATTCATTATTTTGTGTCCGGTCAAAGCCATTGGTTCAGTGTGGACGTCACCGGAAATGATGGTTTCCGGATATGATAATTTAAGCCATGGATTTGCACGCTGTCTCTCTTGTCTACCATGTTCAAGAGGAGAAGTGGGAAAGCTTTTCATTTGGGGGTTTAAGTAAACCACAGATGCATGTTATGGATGGAACTCGAGGAACTGTGGTTTAGCTGAAACCTTAGGAGGTTTCACACCAAACAGGAGAAAGCCGTCTGTTGTCCTTCCATGATCAAGCTGGTGAAACCCTTTGGGGTTGTGGCTGGTGGAGCTGCCCTGGGAGTCTCCTGACCAAGATGTGGCCCTGATTCTCTATAGCAAGCAAAAGGTTTTGCTGTTAGTCTCCAGAATCCAGAATATAAGAGGTCCCCTTTCTCCGCAGACTCGGCATCTGTGGATCTGAGCATCCACTGATGTTGAACCTTTCCGAGGCCATGAGATGTTCCCAGAGAGATGTTTTCATGAGATGTTCCCATGAGACATAACCAGAAGTCATTTGGGGTTTGTGACAGCAACTTGTGGCCATGTCCAGATGTGGTCTGAGACACAAGGACACGCAGAAGCAAAGTCCACAAGAAGTGGCTTCTGGTTGCGTCTAGAAGGCCTTCTGAAGAGGATGGCATGACCTTTGGAGGGCCAGGTGTGACCTTCAAGCAGTGCAGCACCTTCTGTGGATTCCAATATTTCAGAGCCTGCAGGGGGTCCTGGAATTAAACCAAGAGCCCACTATGTGCTTATTCAAATATTTATGGCTTTTGACCATGACTGGCCCACACCGAGGTCAATTCTCGAAAACAACAGAGCTGGAAACATCTCATGTTTCTCATCCACCTTTTCTTTTAAGTCCTCCACCCTGTTCCTCGTTTCCGTCCCCCGATTTAGTAACCCTCCGCATCCTGCTTGCGGACCCGTTTAAAAAAAGGAAGGTAAATATCTAACCAGCTGTCAATTATGTGCGGAGAGCAGAGGTCACCTCGAGGTTTCCCGAGACCTCAGTTCAAACTGGCCAGAGGTGGTGCCGTGATGTTCCCATCCTCAAAGTGGCCATTTGGGACAGCGAGCATTCATGTTGGGGCATTTGCTGCCGGTTGAGGACCGGGAAGGTGCTGTGTTGACTTAAATTTGTTGCTTCCTCCAACCCACCCTGCAATTGTGGTTGGGCTGGATCGAGGAAAAAGCTGGACTGGAAATTATAGGGTGTTGCAAAGAGAGAGGCTGCCGGACATGTTGGCACCATGAAAGGCTTCCACAACAACATCTGGTGTACCATAAATCCATGTATACGTGAAATCAATAAACTCATCCAAGGCATGGAGCAATCAGAAGCAGCAGAAGAGAAAGGGGAATAAAATCAAACCTTGCCACCCCCAGAATCTCAGCTTTCTGAGGAACCAAATGGGGTTTGCGTTTCTGATGAAGAGAGTAGAAGTTGGACGGCGAGCCGAGCAAGCCGAGCAAGCCAGGCAAGGACGGAGCATCTGTGCTGTCCAAGAGAAGAAGGGAATCCATGCAGAAGGGAAAGCTCTGGCAACGTGGCCAAGCTGCCTGCTCCAGTCCATGCTCCACTGGCACGCGAGAGACTGTCTGACAAGTTCAGAGCGGGCACCATGCCACGGAAGCAGATGGGGACCAATCCTCCGGCAGGCGGGAAGGTCATCATGCGCGGGTGACGGGAGACAAAGGTCTGGCTGGACCACGAATGGCCAGTGGATTATTTTTTTCTTCCTGGAGGTTCTTCATAGCTTTATGGAAGGGCAGCATTTGAAGGGCAGCCACAATCCTCATAGTCCCACACTGCGATGCAGCCGTTAGAGGTCATCTTGGGCAAAGGGGACATTTGCCTGCTTCCTTCGGGGTAAGCCCCAGAAGCTGCAGTGCGCTCAGTCTTGTACCCATGAAATCACTCATGCATGTCGGAGGAGCCACATCTTGGAAAATTACTCCTGGGTAGGGGGGGATACGATATGGCCATAGCCACTATGTTCCTGATTTCCTCCCCAGTCTGATCTACCCCATCCTCCCCCACCCTGTTCCTGACCCCTTCCCAGTATGATCCACCCCCTCTTGGTCCCCCCAGTCCTCAGGTGTACCACCAGCCTCCTCCAGTGGGTGCAGATCTTAGTGCTGACATCACTATTATTATTATTATTATTATTATTATTATTATTATTATTATTATTATTATTATTATTGGTCCAACCTTCTCTGTTATATACTTTCTCTATTATAGGTCCACCCTTCTCTGTTATATACAGATTTGACTCAACACAAATGGCCACTGCACATAATAGTTATAAAAACTGCTTTTTCTACTGTTGTAGAGAGAATCAGGCAAGCAATCATTCCATTTTTCAGTCCCAGAATCAGATATTGAGGCGTTACCTTATTCAATTAACCACATTAGAGGAGCAAGAAATTTGGAAGTGGGTCTTTGAACCTATTTTTCCGTTGTTTTCTTTATACATGGTGGATTCTTGCCACCGATTTTTGTTGAGAATTATGTTTTTAAATTACAATTTTATTTTAATATCCAGTTTATTTGATGGCTCCACCCCACCCCATCATATTCTGCTGATGTGTAGACCCAACAACCGTCTTCCCGTCTTCCCAGAACACTCTTCCCAGAGTGCTCACTTTCTCAAGTCCATCACTCTTTCGGCCTCCAGTTTATTTCCTTCTGTCAAATAATAATAATAATAATAATAATAATAATAATAATAATAATAATAATAATAATAATAATACAGGACATTTTTCCTCTGATTATCAGCCTCTGATGCTGATCCTGACAGATCAGTCAACAGTGGTATTTTCGTAATTTGAGATGCAGCAGGATTGTTTAGGGTTTATCGGTGGACGCGTCCCATCACATATTCCCTCCACAGTTCTGGGGGCCAGCATATATTTATATAAAATCTCTCAGGTAGCGATTAAATTCCCTCAGTGACACATGGCATATTTTATCAATGTCTTCCACATAATGAATATATTTATCATCCAGGAAGCCCACCATATTTTCTGGCTATTGTGCCGGCTATGCTTTCTATATAAATAACGCAAAGAAAGCTGCAAGAGGTGTTTCTTTGTCCCCCATTCCCATTTCCCCTCATTTTTCCATTTAAAAGTCTCAGGGGTTCTCTTGGGGTGGGGGATATACACACAAACATACACACACACACACACATGTATATATATACGTATATATATACATATATACATATATATACATATATATACACGTATACACACACACATATATATATACACACAGACATACATACATACATATAGCAGGCCTCCGTCAGTCTTGAAAGACTATGGTATCATGCTCAGCGCTGCATACGCTGCATGCGAAGCACGAAAGCCTGGGTTGGATTGTTATGGAGGAGAGGCTGTTACCCAAGCAGCAAATCCCCCCTCTCCACGCCACTGAATTAGTCCAATGGAAAGGCAGAGCCAATATGATTGGATCCAGCTGGCGTTGCAGAGCTGGACTAAGGACAGGAGCTCACCCTGTCTTGTGGGGCCGACCCGGGTCTCGAACCCTGGCCTGCTGGTTAACAGGCACAGTGACTTAACCACCTGCGCCACTATATATATATACACACACACACACAGTGGAGCCTCACGCAACAAATTTAATTCATTCCAGAGGCATGTTCTTTACGTGAAACATTCTTTACATGAAGCAGATTTTCCCATCGGAATTAATGGAAACTCAGACGATTGATTCCACAACCCTCAAAATATTCATATAAAAATATCAACTGGATGTAAAAATGATGACAGAACACTGGGATTGAATTCAAAACATGCATTCAATGTGCAGGATCCTATGAAGTCTACTTAGGCTGCAGTCCTAAAGACACTTTCCTGGGAGTAAGCCCCATTTAACACAATGGAGCTTACGTCTGAGTAGACATAGTTAGGAGACTGCAATTAAAGACACTTTCCTGGGAGGCTTACCTGGGCTGTTGCTGAAGGTTCAAAGTGGTCGGTGGGGGCAGTTAGGGGCAGCTGCCTTTGGCATCTCCAGGCAACTGGCACCAACTTGGGGGCTGTTAGAGGCAGCAGCTCTGGCCGGCAGCCCTTTTAAAGAGCCTCCGTGAGGAGCATCAGGGCTGCATAGCACGAGTGCCCATAGCACGCTTGCTTGTTTAGTGAAGCGGAACTTGTTATGTGAAGCAAGATTTCTTGGAAATTGTTGCTTGTCATGTGAAGCGCTTGTTAAGAGAGGCGCTTGTTAAGCGAGGTACCATTGTGTGTGTTTGTGTGTGTGTGTATATATATTGTAATGTGTATATATAATGTGTGCGTATATATAATGTATATATAATGTGTGTGTATATATAATATTGTAATATATATCAATGCCCTTGAAATCTGGTTGGTTGGATAGTGCCAGGGTGACCAGTTGCCAAAATCTCAAAAGGAGGACAAGGTCTTGGATTCCTCTCAGCCTGGTCTTTCTGGTGGACAGCGGGACATTTGCCTACTCATGAGTAAAGCCGCAATATTGGGCTCTTTCACTCTCCCATAGTACTCAATGCATATTTTTGATTTTTAGTTTTATAGCCGTAACGTTTGATAGGAAGGAGATCTTACCAAACTGATTTTTGCATTGGATTCTGCTCTTCCATACCAGTCCAACGACATACAACATGATGGGGTCCTGCACACCATTGCAAAGTTCCAAAATGGAGGACAATGAAGCCCTTTTGGAGGACACCTGGACAGGAAACTAAAAAGAAGACAAATCCAGAAATTTCTGGTCATCTGTTCACCCTGGGCATATTTACTCAAAATCTAACACGCATCTTTTTCTTCCAAACTTGGCTAGAATACTAAAGACGCTTTCCTAGCAGTAAGAACCATTGAACACAGTGGGGCTTACTTTTGAGTAGACATGGTTAGATGGTGCTATTGGTCTCCAAGTTGGGGTGGGAATTAGACTAAATGGTGCATTAGATTTTGAGTAAATATGGTATTATGGGCTGTGGGTGGTGCAAGCGGTTAAGACACTGTGCCTGTTAACCAGCAGGCCAGGGTTCGAGACCCGGGTCGGCCCCACAAGACAGGGTGAGCTCCTGTCCTTAGCCCAGCTCTGCGATGCCAGCTGGATCCAATCATACTGGCTCTGCCTTTCCATTGGACTATTTCAGTGGCGTGGAGAGGGGGGATTTGCTGCTTGGGTAACAGCCTATCCTCTATAACAATCTAACCCAGGCTTTCGTGCTTCGCATGCAGCATATGCCGCGCCGAGCACGATACCATAGTCTTTCAAGACTGATGGAGGCCTACTATTATTACTTCTAAGTATAGGCTTGCATTTATTTTAACAGTTTATTGTAATAAATATAACAAACCCATTGTTGTATAAAGTACTGTAGTTAGGTTAAAAAAACAAATACATAATTATTTTGTCATATTATTATTGGCATATAACTCATTGTTGTATGCAGTAAAATTAAATTTTGTACCTGCTTTGCCACTGCGCATTACAATCGCCAGTAAACACTTTTTTAAAAAACCTCAAATCTTTTAAAATTGGATGGCTGTTAGATTCAGTGCTGCGTTAGATTTGAGTAAATACAGGTAATATGTAAAAAGTCATGGCAGGATGAGGGACAGGAGAGGCATGTCATAAATTCACAGTTGTGACCCCCAACAGCAGTGAGAAGCAATGATCCAAGCACAAAACTGGGGGCCTGACCCAGAGGTCAAGTGATCACGGGGAACCCTTACACTAGGGTTGCCATATTTCCCTTCTACAAAATCTGGATCCTCTGTCCCATTTGCCAGTATATGTTTTTTGGGACATATGGCAACCCTATGGTCATGACCCCCAGTTTGAGTAGCACTATTGTAACATAGCCGGTTTCATCTTTGTAGGGACATGCTCTGCAAGAGAGAATGCCTCTTCCAATATTGGACTCTCCTTCGCTGGGGATCTTCAAGATGAACCTGTGGGTGATACTCTAGGAGGGTTTCCTGCTACAGGAAAGGGTTGGACTAGATGACCTCTTAGGTCCCTTCTAATATGATTTAATCATTGTGGTTTGAAGTGTTATTTATTTTTTAAATTAGAAATTTTATTTGACATTTTTTTACAATTTGAAAGTCTTTTGAGAAAATTGACTAATCAGTTCAAATCACCTTGTTAAAGTTATTAATCACAGAATCCGAGAGTTGGAAGGGACCCACTGGATCATCTAGTCCAACCCCCCTGCCTGTAGCAGGAGATCCTCATCTTGTGGGGACCCAGGTCTCGAACCCTGGCCTGTTGGTTGCGCCACCACTTGCGCCACCAGAATCAGCATGGCTGATTGAAACGGCACTGCCCTCGCGATGAGCGAAAGAGTTGGGGTGAGCCTCCCAGCCACTCCGAATCCATTATGGAAGCAGGAGCTATTTTTACTTGAAACGAGACATGCGTCTCCGACCGCCACAGCCTTCAAAAGAGCTATTAATTGATTGGGATAATACCAGTGCAACCTTAATTGCGCCATTTCCCAATTGAAAAGGTCATGTTGTCGCAATTGTGGATCTGAATTAAGTTCCGCTGGTGGAACCGCACAGAAGCTCTGGGAGCTTCACGCTCGCAACCTAACAACGAAAATCAACGGTGACGCGCTTCTCCGCGGCAATGTCGCAACGGCCTGCTGTCAAGCTGACAACGAGGAAATCAAAAGCAGAGAAGCCTCGGCCTCCCCCTATGCCAATTCGGGAAGTTGGAGGGAAAATGTTGTCGCTGCGAAAGGTTTCCACCTCGCAGACCCGTTTTTGGACCGGAGTTGTTGGCGTGTTAGAAATGGAAGGAAGCAAATTGTGTGATCAGGGAGAGCGGCGTGGGTGGGAAGGTTTGAGATGGAGGGAAGCCATGTTACATCCGGAGTAAAAATAAAACCCAGTGATTACTTTTGTTTTGTTTGTTTTTTAAATGATGCATACTAAACAAGATCTGAAAAGCAGGTCAGTTTTGCAGGAATGATTGCCTCCGATCAAAACACTTACCCTACAATCCACATAAGAGCACGTAAGAGACACTTACGTCGACGTCGTTCCGGCACTACCTAGTGAAAACCTATGGGAAATTCATATTGTAATCCAGAGTAAATTGTTCTTACGTCGGAGCAAGTACTCCCCGTAGTTACTCTGGATTGCACCCTTAGACCAGCAAGATCCAGGTTCAAATTTACAAGAAGTGACCTCAGACAAATCACTATGACTCAATCTCGCCTCCCTCCCTCATAGGGTTGTTGTAAGGATTAAAGGAGGGTGGAACTATGCACACCGCTCTGAGCTCCTCGCAGGAAGGGTGGTATTAACATACGTAAATAATTAAATTGGTGATGTAGATACTTTTCACTCTCTCAAGACCTCCTAGCAATGAAGGCAGCAGGTAAATAAGAGACCTTTCTTACTCAGCAGTAGGTTATGCAGAGTAACCCTACAATCCAGAGTAACTACAGGAGCACATAAGAGACATTTACGTCGACGTAGTTACGGCACTGCCTAGTGAAAACCTATGGGAAATTCATTTTGCAATCCAGAGTAAATTGTACTTATGTCGCAGCAAGAACTCCCCATAGTTATTCTGGATTGCACCCTAATTTACTAACTGTAGGAGCTGAGCAACCTTGCAATATTCTTCTGTATATATTGGTAGGATTTCCCTTGGAGTTTTTCAAATTCATGGGGGTTAGACTAGATGATCTCAAAGATCCCATCAAAATGTTCTGTGGTTGCAGTTGCTCAAAATCAAGTGCATCTCTTGTGCATCATTTACTCCTTTTTAAAAAAAAATAAAAATAAAATAAAAATATGTTTTAACGGTGCAATTGGCGTAAAAATGGTTCAGGCCTTAGCAGTCGCTCGAGTTGATTTCTGCCATGATTTGCACCGTTTTGCATTCTGCACTATACCGAAGTGGGTCAGCTCCACTCTCTCCTATGCGCCTGGCTGGCTTCCTCTGTCTCCCCATAACCCAAGTGATCGCCGGAGGTCTTAGCGGGGAGGCATTTTGTGATCCACAGAGCATGAATATCGTGCGGTGTGCATCGGGAATGATATCTCGCCGGAGATGTTCCCCGCTCGCTGGCAGATGTTTGAAATAAAAATAGCTGTGGTCCTGACTGTCGGAAGAACACAGGAGGGGATAAAGAAAAGCAACGTTAGTCCATTTGGCAGGGCTCGGAGATTGCGTGGAAATTCATTTGATTTGCTTTAGAGGAATCCCGTGTCAGTTTGTGCTGCAAACTTTTGGGGGGCCCTCCCTAGATTGCGGAAACTCCCAACAGATTGGGGATTACTTTGAAAACCTTGGGGAATCCTCATTGTAAGGATTCCAAAACACACTATGACTTTACTTTTTCCCCCACAAAATGTTGGTGCCCACCGGTGAAAAGCCTGACAATTAACCATTTAGGTTCCTGAAACACGTTCGGGGGGAAAAAGGCAGCCCAATCCGAACCACCATCGAAACAGCTGGGCTGTGGCCAGCACTAGCTGGCAACCAGTCAGGATCTCTAAGATCAGGGGAATATTTTTCCCCTTACCCCTGTTTTTTGCCTGACCCCAAACAATGCCCCAATCTGCCATATGAGGCCACCTGGATCTCCTCCAGCAGTTAAGTTGATGAAAGCTCGAACAGCCCCATAAACGGGGCCTGGTCTGGGAAAGGGGGTTAGGATATGGCAGAGGAGGCCTCCACTGATTCTACACGGTTCTACGCCTGATCTGCCCCGTTCTTCTCTGCCACCTTCCCCATGCCATGGTACTTGGCATGGTACTGGTGACACATGGTAGTGGTAGCTATGACATGGCACGGAACTGGTGACACTCAGCATGGTACCTGTGATGTGATACAAGGGAAGGATTGATTGATTGATTGATTGATTGATTGATTGATTGATTGACTGATTGATTAGCCAGGTGTGAAGCCTACCTGAATTTGGTGCCAGATCAGAACCAATTCCATTTCTTTTCTGTTTTCTTTTGGGAACCCCAGTCCCAAACCAACGTCCACTCCCCACCCCATGGATGAATTTTGTCCCCATATCTTCAGTCTTCTTTTTCTGTCCGGGGAACATCTTGCCCTTTTCTTATAATGCCAGCCAATGAAGATGTAATGAAGACAATGTCACACATGAGATGGGCAGCCCAGTCTTCATCAGTACCAGCACAACGGGGCCACTTAGCCTACAGTGTGTCCTACGCTGGCTAGGAGCAGCTTGGAGGTCGCCTTATAATAAGGGGGATATATGTCCCTATGTAACCCCATATCCCACAACCCACCCAAAATCATGTCAAGACCCACCAGTGGGCCACAACCCACAGTTTAGGAATTGTTGGCTTAGTAGATTGCACCCATGGAGGCAGACAGAACTGAGACTGGGTTTCTTTTTTTGGGGGGGGGGGAGTTTCTTTTGGTTTAATTTCTTCGTCATATGTCTTCATCATAAAAAGAAAAGTCGTGATATATGACAAAAACTGGTAGTCTATCTATACATTTTCTGCCACGCCGATTCCCATATTGAGGTAGTTCCGGAAGCCTATTTGGGTGATGTCGGAGTCAGCAAAATCTCCGTTTTATATTGAGAAAAAGCAATTCAACCAGGAATGGCTCACTGGGGAACTTTTTTATAGAAACGCTGTCAGCGGCTCAAAAGACGATTTGGATGATTCATCGTCGGACTTTCAATTAAGCTCTTCAGTTCAACTAAATTCCCCCCCAAAATGCTCAAATCCCACACATTAGTGTCTTTTAAAGTCAATGAAAATGCCGCCTTCTCTCAGGACTTAGTTAATATTGCTTGATTAAATATTATTAATATTAAAGTATTAATATTGTTGATATTACCGATTAGCGGTGCTATTGCCGTTAACGGTTTTATTTCACCCTATTTATATAGACCGGAGGGAGATAAAAATGAGCCAAATTGAATGGAAAGTTTAGGCAAAACAGAATTATTTTTGCAAATTTCCATTAAATGAGAATTTAGGAGAGGAAAGTGGGCAGCGGGAACCAAAGAAACTGGGGGCCAATCTGGCAATAATTTCTCCACTTAGTTGTCCCCATCTACTTAAAGATGTTCCTAAGTTTCCAAGCCGCACTCGTTGTATTATTAGTAATATTTAAAAATTATTATTTAATAATTAAATATTTAAATGGCTTTAGAATAGCAGGGAATTAATTGATTCAAAGCAACGGCACTGGTACCGCCACCGTGTTAAGGCAGTGGGTCAGTTGCTGGTGATTGCCAAACTTACCCGCATCATACAATGCAATCCTATTTGTGTCCACTCAGAAGTAAGTCCCATTGAGTTCAATGAGATTACTCTCAGGAAAGTGCTCTAAGGATTGCAGCCTCAGTGCCCACCACCCTTCCTGCCGTCTTGGAAAAATCTCATCAGAATGACTATGGTGGCATCTAAATCTTGAGAGATCCAAGAAGGCAGTGCCCAGATCTTGAGAGATCCAATATGGTTGCACCCAGAAGAGTGGGTAGGAGGTCTGTTCGGAGACAACCAGTTGAGGAATCAATCCCCTACAGCCCGTGGCTGTAGGTCAAGGTCGAAGACAAGTTCAAAATGGAAGAGGGGAACAGACAAGTGGTGGGCTAGAACGTCAGGGATGCTCTAGCTCAGCGGTGGGCTTCAGCAGGTTCTCACCTACTCTGTAGAACCTGTTGTTATAGGACATATGTCTATAGGACCTATGTCTATAGGACAGATAGGGCATATGTTGATATAGGACCTATGTCTATAGGGCATATTGGACATATATTGTTATAGGACCTACGTCTATAGGACATAGAACCTGGTGTTAATTTTTGAATCCCACCACTGCTATAGCCCACTAGAATCATCTCTCCTTGTTTGAAACTGACAGAGGCACGTGGGTGGATGAGTGTAGACAGTTGGTACATCCTGTCAATCTATTGCCTGACGCACCTGTCTCAGGTGGTCACACGTATGATCCGGGTTGAGAAGACCCCTTTTTAGGGTATTTGGTGTCAACCGTAATTTTATTTGTTTTCTGTTTCAGACAAACGAGGGAGCAGGAAACTCCCCCAGACTTTTTTTACTTCTCAGACTATGAACGGCATAACGCAGAAATTGCAGCATTTCACCTGGACAGGTAAGGGGCGCAGAGTGTTTTGCTTGCATGTGAATGATCTGATACCCCACTGATGAGTTGTTGTTTTTTTTTGTGGCACAATTCTGTTAGATAAGTTGCTCATCCGTACGTGGCAGCCATCTCTGGGGGCAGCGGTGGGTTTCACAAAAGTAGTACCCACAACTAAAAAACATATAAAGAACATCAATTAACAATAAAAACACATTGAAAACATTTATTTTTAGTCTGCAATTTTAGGCTTAGGCTGCAGTCTAATCTGAGGCTTGGAATCTTCGGCTGCAATCCTAAGAGCTGAAGTAAGCTCTGGGAGTAAGCTTTCCTGGAAGTAAGCTTTCTTGGGAGTAAACTTTCCTGGCAGTAAGCCCACTGAACTCAAATGGAACATACTTCTGAATAGACGCGAATAGGATTGCACTGTTAGAACGGTACAGCAAATAAACCAATAGACTTAAAACACAATCCTAACCATGTCTACTCAAAAGTAAGCCCATTGTGTTCAATGGGTCTTACTCCCAGGAACGTGTGTTTAGGATTGGAGTCATACAGTGCAATCCTAAGCATGTCTATTCAAAAGTACATCCCATTGTATTCAGTAATACTTACTCCCAGGAAAGTGGTTAGGATTGCAGCCATGATCTAATATTTAATTCCAATGTAAACACTTCTGCTTCCTATAGCATCTATACATAAATTTACTTGAATTAATGCACCATCGAATCTAATGTTGATCTCCATTATAAAAGGCATGAGATTAAAAAAATGTTTACTGCCAATTGTAATGCCCAGATGCAAGGCAGGTGCAAAACTTAATTTTACTGCGTAAAACAATGTGTTATATGATGATGATGATGATGATGATGATGATGATGTTATGACGTGTATGATGTTTATGATGATGATGTTTATGGTGTTTATGACTTTTACCAATTGCACTACTTTACAATAATAGGTTTATGTTACATTTTTATTACGATATAGTAAACTGTTAGAATAAATACCAACCTGCACTTATGATCAAAATAATGCATTTACTCGAATCTAATACACCAACAATCTAATGCACACCCTGATTTTGCAGACTCACCCTACAATCCAGAGTAACTACGGGAGCGCGTAAGAGACATATACAACAACGTAGTTACAGCACCACCTACTGAAATGTATGGGAAATTCATACTGCAATCCAGAGTAGATTGTTCTTATATCAGAGCAAGGACTCCCCATAGTTGCTCTGGATTGTGCCCTAAGGCTTTTACACCAACATAGTTATGGTGCCAGCTATGGGAAACCTATGGGAAATGCATAGAACAATCCAGAGTAAGTGCCTCTTACGTCTTCCCGTAGTTACTCTGGATTGTAGGGTCTATTTGGCTGGAAAAGATGCACTGTAGATTCAATTAAATATAATACATCTAAATTGGGGTCACCTCCACTCCAAATTCAACCAACCTTTTAATCTATTTGGAGAGCTATTTTCTATTCAATCTAACCCCCCCCCCCCAAAAGGAACCTGGAAATAGTCCCTAAAAGTGCTGCCACAAGTCACATTAAAAAAATATTATATTTGACAGATGTCAAAATATTATATTTGACAGACAGCTGCCTGTGGCTCTCATCTTCCCCCCTTGTATCTAAACTGCTCCATATCTATTTCCAGAATCCTGGATTTTCGTCGGGTTCCACCGGTTGCTGGCCGATTGGTTAACATGACCAGAGAAATCAGAGACGTTACCCGGGATAAGAAGTTATGGAGGACATTTTTCATCTCACCAGGTATTGCAAAAGACAAGAATTCTGAATTTTCGTCTCATCTTAAGACCGGAGAACCGGCGTGACTTGAACCCAAGTCCCTGCTTCACACCATTCTCATTAATGACCATCTAAAAATAGCCTAATTTGCATTAATTATAATTGCCGGTCAGTGGATCCGGTTGGTCATCTAAGGGTTACAACAAGCCTACACCAGTTTGACCAATTGCATCTACTGGGGATTGCCCATTTTTCCCCTTGCCCAATAGAGACCTCTGGCGGCCCAGATTTCCCCATGGGATGCCACAGAGCCTGCACCGGGAATATGCAATCAATTTGGAGAACTACCCATATTTACTCAAATCTAACGCAGCATCAAATCTAATGCAGACGCAGTTTTAAAAATCTTTACTGGCGATTGTAATGCGCATCTGCAAAATAGGTGTAAAATTTAATTTTACCGCAAACAGCAATTAGTTATGTGGAAATAATAACATGACAAAAGGTTTACATTGTGGTTTAACTTAATTGCACTACTTTATACAATAATGGATGTAGGGTGCAATCCATAGTAACTACGGGGAGTCCTTGCTCCGGTGTAAGAACAATTTACTCTGGATTGCAATATGAATTTCCCATAGGTTTTCACTAGCTGGTGCAGTAACTACGGGTGCACGTAATGTCTCTTACGTGCTCACGTAGTTACTCTGGATTGTAGGGCTAGTCACACTTTTAGTACAATGTCGTAAACCTTTAAACTAAATCTGACCTATACTCAAAACAATGTATTTACTCAAATCTAATGCAATATTGCATCTAATGTGCACCCCAGTTTTGGAGACTAACCCTGCAATCCAGAGTAACTATGGGAGCGCATAAGAGACATTTACATCAACATAGTTACTGCACCACCTAGTGAAAACCTATGGGAAATTCATATTGGAATCCAGAGTAAATTGTTCTTACATCGGAGTAAGGACTCCCCATAGTTACTATGGAGTGCACCTTAAATTCGGCTGAAAAGGTGCATTTTAGATTCAGGTCAACATGGTATTTACTATTCATCCTCCACCCTAAAAGAAAAGTGAGGAGGAGAAGGAAGAGAGGCAGGTGAATAGATGAAAAGGGATAGGTCGGGACTGATGCGCATGTCAGCTGGTCTCAGGATACAGCCCTTTGGGCACGTTCCTGCCAGGTCCTGCCAACTCCATCTGAACCCCGACCTTTTGAAGCCCATGCGCCATGCTCAGGTTATGCAACTGAAAGGTAATGGGTTTGGACGCTCATCACAAAGTCCTCCTTGGACTGTCTGGAAAACTAACCAAGAGAGAAAAAGGAAGTAGATTATGTTCGTGTTCCAGCAAGTTGTCCAGGTCATCCTTTAAATTCTGAAGCCTAGTTGTGTTGCCATAATTTGTTTGCGAAAGGGCTCCTGTGCCCTTAATTACTCCCCAACCCTACAGAAATGTGGCAGGGTGACAAGGGAAGAGGGGAAGCTTTATCAACTGCATTTCCTCCAGAAATCTCCTTTTAAAAGCATCTAGGCCAGGAGGCAATGCTCAGGTGACCAGATGACTGAAAAAACCCAGATTTTTCCAGACTTTTAGCCTCCTGTCTGGGTGTCCTACATTTTGGCATCATTGTCCTACATTTTGGCTTCATTTTGAAACTTTGTGATAGTGCACAGTACCCCATCATGCCATATCTCATTGGATTCATATTGAAGAGCAGAATCCAATGCAAAAATCAGTTTTGAAAAATATCTCCTTCCTATCAAAAGTTATGGTCAAATAACTCAAAAACAAAAACAAAAACATATATTTTTTGGCAGTTTTTTTCAGTGGGTAGGAATTTTGGCCTAGGATTAGGATTTTTGGCCTTGGGGTTCAGGAATTTTGGGTTTGGCATCTGGTCACCGTGGGCATCACCACATCCTGTGGCAAGGAGTTCCACAGATTAATTACCCAGTAGGGAATGCCTCCAAGATAGGAAAAATTACAGTGCGTGCAATCCTGAAGTGCACTGAGTTTAGCACTAATTCTAAGTTAGGCCAGCCTTGTTGTACCAGAGAAGGCTTGGGCCAGCATTAAGTCCATGTACCCTACAATCCAGAGTAACTATGGGAAGACATAAGAGGCACTAACTCTGGATTGCCCTATGCATTTTTCATAGGTTTCCCATAGGTGACACCATAACTACGTCGGTGTGAAAGGTCCCGTCGTTACTCTGGATTGTAGCCTTAGGCTGGCCCAAGACATAGACCTGGGCTGGCCTAGCAGTGCTTGCCTAGTCACCTCAGTATAGGTATGTTGTGGGAAAGTTGAGCATGGGCTAGAACAGTGCAGTTAGGCTGTATCCAGATCCTGTCTCTCTGGCCTAAGTTAGGACTGCACCCAATAGTTGATATGCTACCTTATTGATAACACAGCTTTGATAATAATACATAGTCCAACTGAATCACACTCATTTATTCATCATACTTGTATCCCCCTTTCTCCTACAGTAGGGGACTCAGGGGGCTAACAGTTATTATTATTATTATTATTATTATTATTATTATTATTATTATTATTATTATTATTATTATTATTAATAATAATAATAATAATAATAACAATAATAATAATAATAATAATAGAATTGTAGCTTGTAACCTGTGATGAACTTTTCCTGCATAAAACAATCCCCTTTTTAAAAGTTCCAGATGCCCAAACGGCTTACAGTCATGAATAAAAGCCATATTTAAAACAAACCCAAGTTAATTACAGAATTAATTTTGTATTAATTAAATTACTGTATTTACTCGAATCCAATGTGCCATTGAATCCAATGCGCACCTGACACTTATAAGCAAAATTCGGTATTTACTCAAATCTAATGAACCATCCAAATCAAACCATCTCATTAGCCGCCTTGAGTCGGCTTTGCCGAGAAAAGCGGGATACAAATCCCGTAAATAAAATAAAATAAACAAATCTAATGCGCACCCAGATTTTGGAGACTGAATTCAACTGAAAAAGGTGCGCTATATTTGAGTAAATACAGTAAATCTGGTTTAATTATTAAAACCAGATTAATTATATACCGGGTAGAGAAATATGTTCCTTAACTTGGGGAGGCCAGCGATTTAATTTAAGATAATTTATATGGAAAAACCAGGATGCAACAGCTCTATTTCCCAATATTTAGATGTCTTCACCCCACTTTAAAGCTTAATGATGAGATAGAAAGTCGAGGGAACCCTTTTTAGAAAGGCCATTAGAATATTTTCTCCCCTGGACATCTAACCCAGGGTTGTGATTGTTGGAACGGCTTGCTGTTTTCCATTGAATGGATCTATTTTATTTTGGGGGACACCTGCCCCGAAAGACGTCGGAACAATACGCAATGCTCAATACGTTCGGATGCTCTCCGTTCAGAAAAAGGGAGAGAGCGCTTTTGAGAACCAAATGGAAATAGGTCAGCAATTATTTAAATGCATTTATGCGTCCTTTGCAGTCAGGCGCACGCCTGTAACTCCGGGCCTCCAACGTACGAGTCGTAATTTACTACAAAAAGAGGCATATTAACAATGTCAGCCATAGTTTTCGGAGTAATTGAAGCAGTAGCTTTATCCAAATCAATGCTACCGAGTTGGTAAGTGCCGGGGCTTTTGTTCACATTCACCAATCCCAGAGGATTATGGATTTCACCCCCTTCCACCTGCCCGTTGCAAACAAACAATAGCATGGCTGTCCCACTTATCCGGGAGAGATAAAGATCTCTTCCTGGGTTCCCTTTGAATGCACTCAAAGAGATGGTTATCGTCCTCCAGGCTTTCAAGTTGCAAAAGAATACCTTGCAAGGCAGGCTGGGTGGTAATTCCACAGCCAGGGAGGGGAAGACGGTTACGTAGCAATGCGCCTTGGTTGCTTCAGAGTAATCCCTGAACAGACATTAACAGTGTGGTAGCATTGCTAGAATATTCCCGACATCGTCCCCAAGGTTCGGCATCACCTACTAATAAATTTGGCACTCGGGTATTTCAACCGAGGATCCTCGTTCAAACATAAAAATCTGTCCAGGACCACTTGACAAACTTAAAAGAATCCTAGAGTTGGAAGGGACCCATTAGGTCATCTAGTCCAACCCCCTGCTTGTAGCAGGAAATCCTAGAGCATCTCCGACAGGTGCTCATCGAGCCTCTGATTGAAGACTTTCCAGGTTGTGATGCCAGAGCTCCTCTATGTCTACTCAGAAGTAAGTCCCATTGTGTTCCGTGAGACTTATTCCCATGAGCCCAATGCCAGATTCCAAGATTGCTCTTGATCCCCATGAACCGAGGGGTCCCAACCCCCACTTTGGGTACCACTGCAGTACCACTTCCCTTTCATGCCAAGAAACGGGTGTTGCAAACAACAACCAGCCCTCTGGCACCCACCACAACATCAACATACAACATCGGGAAATTGGGTGGTGATGTGGTGATGTCAATTTGCCACGTGCCATGGGGGTGCTTCGGGGGGGGGGTGGTTTTCAGCCTTTCTGAGCACTCAGGAGGTTTCCAAACCTTTGTCGAAGATGGAAGCATGTGTAGAAGGGGGGACTATGGCCCGTTGAGGGCGGATATTTTTAAGGTACTCTCAGCCGAAGCGGCCGATTCCTTCCCCTGCTTTGCTCGGTTGTGAGCATGAAACCCCTTAATGGCTTGACCTTCAGCCTGGCGTATCCGCCCAGAGGTGAGATTATGGGTTGTAAAACAGCATGGTGGTTCCTGTTACCAGCTAGATATATGAGGCTGGGCGCATGGAGCCAGAGAAAGATTTCACTCTGTAGGGCACTGAGTCACAGCTGCGAAGTGGGGGGGGGGGTATTTCTGGGGATAAAAGGCAGGCTGTGAACACAGAGTACTGGATTTAAGGTATATAGAGTGGTTCCTTGATATACGCTCCAGGACCCCCACAAATACGGAATCCTACAGATAACTAACTAAACCACTAATTTACAGTTGCACAACTCACTGCTCCCCATTCCCACAGAGGTGTAGGGAGGCTGGCGCATGTCTATGCACTGACCCAACACCCCAAGAGTGGCGTAGATGCGTTTTATGACACTTGCAACACTCGAAGGCCAGCATGGGTTTTATGCCAGACTTGTGCCGGCCTAACCGAGGAATTAGGATTGCACTGTAAATCTGTGGCTGGAGAGCCTTGGAGCATGTTTAGGCGCATCCAGGTGTCAGAAATAGTGCCACGTACATGCCATCTAAGCTGTCCTATCCCCTTGGAGCCCATTCCAGCTGCAAGAGCAGAGCGGATGAGATGTGTTCGCTTCGTGTTGCGGTGCTCTGTGAAACAACATGATGTGCCTCCCGCCACTGCCCCACATATGAGGGCCCACAATACCAGTGCTATGCTCAAGCAGGTGCTATACAAATGCTGCTTTATGTCATGCATTTTATCCCTCCCCCGAAATCTCCCGCAAAGACGTAGGATTCCCACGCTCTGCCTTCTTTCCGCAGCCAACAACATCTGTTTCTACGGCGAGTGCTCTTACTACTGTTCCACGGAGCATGCGCTTTGCGGGAAACCGGACCAGATCGAGGGCTCCCTCGCCGCCTTCCTCCCCGATCTCTCATTGGCGAAACGGAAAACGTGGAGGAATCCGTGGAGACGCTCCTATCACAAACGCAAGAAAGCAGAGTGAGTGTTGCCGTTGGCGTGGGTTTCCGGTGCATCGACTGACACGTTTCTGACTTGCGTAGCCAGCAATTAGACTTTTATATAAAAATATAAAATATAAATATAAAATATAAAAATGTCTACGCAGCAGAAAGTCCCATTATGGTCAATTACTCCTAAGTAAGTATGGGTGCAGAAGGAGAAGGGTCACTTGTGTAATCTTTTGCCCATGCGCTGCTTGTTCTGTTGTCCATTTTTACTATCATAAATAGAATTAATTATGGGCGCAATCCAGAGTAACTACAGGGAGTCCTTGCTCCGGTGTAAGAACAGTTTACTTAATATGAATTTCACATCGGTTTTCACTAGGTGGTGCAGTAACTACGGGTGCACGTAATGTCTCTTACATGCTCCCGTAGTTACTCTGGATTATAGGGCAAGTCACAAGCTACATGCCTGCATTTATATGAAAGACGATGTAATTTTTTTAAAAAAATACAATATTTACTCAAATCTAGTGCGCCATCGAATCTAATGTGTAAAAAGCTTGAGATTTAAAAAATGTTTTGTGGTGATTATAATGTGCAAGTTCAAAGCAGGTTCAGAATTTAATTTTACTGCCTATGATAATGAGTTATATGATAATAATAAAATTGCAATGGGCTTATGATTTTTACCTAATTACACTACTTTATACAGATTTGGGTTTATGCTACATTTTAATTACCGTATAGTAAACTGTTAAACTAAATACTGCCCTTTACTTATAATCAAAATTATATACTTATAATCAAAATACATATAATCAAAATAGAGTTACTCAAATCTAATGTGCCATCACTTCTAATGCACACCTCAGTTTCGGAGACTAACCCTACAATCCAGAGTAACTACAGGAGCATGTAAGAGACATTTACATCGACATTCTTACGGCACCACCTAGTGAAAACCTATGGGAAATTCATATTGCAATCCAGAGTAAATTGTTCTTACACCGGAGCAATGGCTCCCTGTGGTTACTCTGGATTGCGCCCTAAATTTGTCTGAAAAAGATGAGCGTTATATTCGAGTAAATAGGGGTAAATGATCACAGTTCCTTTGAACGCACAGCATGGAAACATGAACGATGGGACTCCCCACATCTAAGAACCTTTGAGAGCTTTTCCTGTCTGCCTCGGATACAAAGGTGCTACTACCTGGAGTAGGAGAAAATATTAGCTAGACCTTTACAACTGATTTCAATCTAAGCTGACTTCAACCTCTTGTCTTGTCCAGATGGGAGGTTGATCCGGATTATTGCGAAGAAGTGAAGCAAACACCGCCCTACGATAGTGGGACCCGGATATTGGATATTATGGATATGACGATATTTGATTTCCTTATGGGTAAGTTCTCCAATGTTTAAATGGATATTGTTTTATTATACAAAGATTGTCTTATATTCTGGACAGACCTTACAATGATTTTCTTTCCTTCCTTCCTTCCTTCCTTCCTTCCTACCTACCTACCTACTCGTATTTTTAATAGTACATTTTGTTTTGAAGCCTAATCTGTTTTGCCAAAGGCAAGATATAAGTCTTAAAATAAATAAATAAAATAAATAAATTTGTCACTATTACTCTGCATTTTACAAGTGAAATAGCTAGAGGAGTTGCAAAGCACTGAGTTTTGCAGAGAGCCTCACTCCAGCATGCAAGGGGTTCTTCTCCCTCCCCTTTGGAACCGTTCCGATGATGGGGAGCAACTGGGGCATTAATTTCAAAGGCAAGACTTAAAAATCTGATGTTGTCTTCATAGGCAATATGGATCGACACCACTACGAGACCTTTGAGAAGTTTGGAAATGAGACATTTATTATCCACTTAGACAACGGACGAGGGTACGTGTTCTCAGTTGATTATCCATCTATCTCCATCTATCGTTTTTATAAACCACTTTTCAAATAAAATGTTCACAAAGTGGTTTATGAAAAAAAATAATGGCTAATGGGCTAATAATGTACTTAATTGACATAATTTGACTTGTTTTCGAGGCATTTTAGATCAAATTGGATCCCAAACCCATGAATAAGGAGGGTCCACTGTAATCAAAGACTAATCCTATAACCCAGAGTAACTACGGGAGCACGTAAGAGACATTACATGCACCCTTAGTTACAGCACCACATAGTGAAAACCTATGGGAAATTCATATTGCAATCCAGAGTAAATTGTTCTTACTCCGGAGCAAGGACTCCCTGTAGTTACTCTAGATTGTGCCCTAACTTTGCAATCCTAAAGGCACTTTCCTGGGAATAAGACTGAGTAGACATGGTTAGGATTGTGCTCTAAGTCAACTGTTTTCAGCCAGTGTGCCGTGGCACACTGATGTGCTGTGAGTGGTCCAAAGGTGTGTCTTGGAAGTTTGGCAAATTAATTTATTGAATAAATATGATTGATTAATAGGGTGATTGAGGAATTGAATCCACCACTAGTATTGTCACTTGGCCAAGGTGAACGATGTGCCTTGACAATTTTAGCACATGATTGGTGTGCTATGAGATAAAAAGGTTGAACATCACTGGTTTAAGTGGACCCAATGAAATTAACCCTTAGGAAAATGGCTATAGAGAAGAATCTGTTGGAGACGGATGGGACTTTTGACTACCCCCCAAATCCAGAGTAACTACGGGAGCACCTAAGAGACTTTACGTGCACCTGTAGTCGCTGCACCACCTAGTGAAAACTGATGGGAAATTCATATTGGAATCCAGAGTAAGTTGTTCTTACACCGGAGGAAGGACTTCCCCTAGTTACTCTGGATTTTGCCCTACGCCTTAGAAACACAAGAAATACTACATCCTTTTTGAGGATGATCATGATCTCTGTTAAGTTGCTCTCCTTTCTTCTCCACACCAGGTTTGGTAAATACTCACACGACGAACTTTCCATTTTGGTGCCTTTAAACCAATGCTGCAGGTATGCCTTTCCTTTCCCTCACGAAATAAGGGGTGGAGCAGGTAAAATTAGATGGTGACAAGCATGCTGTGGGAGTCTTTTGAGGATCAGGACCTTGAATGTGTTTCAAAAAATTCAACGACAGCCATCCAGATACCCATAGGAAGTTCACAAGATGCCCTCCCCTGCCATTCCCAAAGCACCCCATGCTATTGCCGCACACCTGACACTGGTTGATAGTTTCCTCTCCCTTATCATCCTCACTGACACTAGTTGACAGTTTCCTCTCCCTCATTGTCCCAGCAGGATCACAGTTTTCCACTGCTGTTCTGAACATGTTGTTAGAAACCATTGTGACACCTTCCAAACAATGGAATAACCTTTTTGACATTACCAGATACCAGGTACTTTCTGAGCGCACAAAGCGTCCTTTTTATGTTTTTAATTCAGAATGTTCCAGTCCTCCAGATCGATGACTTGATACTTAATACTCTGGTTAATAGATGGGACGGTACGGACACTGGAGCCTTGCCGGATCCGACCAAAAGGACATTTGTGCCAGTCTCCTGATTGCCACAATCATAAATTTAATTCTTCTAGGGAATTATGGCACAAAAGCAGCTGTTCTGCCCTCTTATTCCTACATTCACATATCCCCAAATCCAGAGAAACTACAGGAGCATGTAAGAGACTTTACGTGCACCCGTAGCTATGGCACCACCTAGAGAAAAACCTATGAGAAATTCATATTGCAATCCAGAGTAAGTTGTTCTTACACCAGAGCAAGGACTCCCCGTAGTTACTCTGAATTTTGCCCTTACACAGTTTACAGCCAGTACAGGCACCCCCCCCCCCCACTTCTTGGACAGTTTAGGGACTGGAGCACACTCCAAAAGTGAAAACAGTTGAAAAGTAGAACGCTATCTTTTTCACCCTATAATCCAGAGTAACTACAGGAGTACGTAAGAGACATTATGTGCACCTGTAGTCACTGCACCACCGAGGGAAAACCTATGGAAATTCATACTGCAATCCAGAGTAAATTTTTCTTACACCGGAGCAAGGACTCCCCGTAGTTACTCTGGATTGCATCCTCAATTTATAAATGTTGCCTTTTTTAGCTAGCAAATTGCAAATGCCCCTTTTATCTTGCAAATTCCTGCTGCCACACAAAGATTTCTGCATGTGGATTTTCATTAACTCTTTCAGGAATAGGATTAGATCAGGAGCTACAACATGGGGAGGGCAATTTTGGCCTTTAGTACAGTAGGGAGAGGTTGAAAGAGTGGAAAATGCATTGAATGGATGAGTTCTGGATATAATTGAAAGGTGTTGAAAGCGTGGATCGTCAGAAAATGAATCATCAGAAAATGGGATACCTGTTTATTGTGGCATAACGCTTTTGAATTGGAGGTTTTGAACGGTCCAGGCCCCCTCCAAATACCTTTCGCAGGCACATTTAAGGGTATCCAGGCCAGATCTAGCCAAGGCTTTACCTTCCCTTGCAGTTTACAACAGCTTCATCCGCCTCTTCCTCCTCCTCCTCCTCCTCCTGCTCTTCCAGAGAAAGGCAGAAGAAATGTATGGAGGAGAGAACGATGGTCTGGAGCAGAATTTGGTCAGTTATTGAGTGATACAGGAAGCTGACTCATATTTATTTATTGATTGATTATATTTATATTATAAATATTATATTCATATCCCACCTTTTTTCCACCCAAGTGGGGACTCAAAGCACCTTACAGTAAAAACATAAATACATTAAAAATTAAAAACACATAGCAAATAAAAACAACAATTAAAACATCCAAATGTTAATATATTAAATATTTTATTTAATATATGAAAAAAAAACTTCAAGCATTAATAGATTAAAATATTAAAACACACTGGATAATTAAAACCATTATTTAAACACCTGTCAATTAAATGTTCTACAGAATAAAAAGGTCTTAAGGCCCTGCTGAAAGTTCCCAATAGGTAGCAGTTCTTAATCCCAGGAGAAAGGAAGTCTGACATAAGGGAGCTGTCACCGAGAAGGCCCTGTTTCTGGCTGCCATCCCCCTCACTGATAGATAGATAGATAGATAGATAGATAGATAGATAGATAGATAGATAGATAGATAGATAGATAGAACATGACACTGTGTCATGTTCTTACGACACTTCAGTGTTTATGGTGCATGAAGCCAGGGTGACCATATGACTGGAAAAACCCAGATTTGTCCGGATTTTTATTCTCCTGTCTGGATGTCCTACATTTTGGCTTCATTTTGAACTTTGTGATTGTGTGCATCATGTCATATGTTGTTGGATTTGTATTGAAGACCAGAATCCAATGCAAAAATAGGCTTTGAGATATCTCCTTTCTATCAAAAGTTATGGCCAAAAAAACAAAAAATATAAAACCAAAAACAATACATTTTTGGCAATTTTTTTAAGCGGGTAGGAATTTTGACCTTGGGGTTCAGGAATTTTAGGTTTGGCATCTGGTCACCCTCGCATGAAGCAAGAAATGTAGCTTAACTCAAAAGGCCATCTCTGTCTTTCGTTTCCAGAATCAGGAAATCCACTTACCTGAGATTACAATTACTCGCCAAGGAGGAGTATAAACTGAGCCACCTGATGGAAGAGTCTTTGCAGAGGGACAAAATCGCCCCCATCTTGTACAAGCTGCACCTGGAAGCCATGGACCGCAGGTTGCGCATCGTCCTCAAGGCCGTCAGGGATTGTATAGAAAAAGACGGCTTCGACACCGTGGTTGAAAACGATTTTGTCGCCAAACCGAACACGAAGGCGACCAAGAGGTAGTGACATCGCAGGGTCGATGTCGAGGACACGCTCCGTCAAAGGTGAAAGAAACACCCGGAAACCAGTCTCGCCAAAGACTGGGTGACGCCAATGTTGTGAATTCAATGAATTCAGCCACGCCGTGATGGCACTGACTCTGCAAGGAATTGGACGGAGGGGAAGATGGGCCGCCTCTGGGGCTCAAGAAATCAGCCAAAGTGGACCATGGGTGGGGAGTCCCCATGTTTTCAGGGGGCGAGACCCACGGAGGGCTTAAAGCCATCGTGATGCTCATGCATAATTATTTTGCATCCCCATCACCTCCCCACCCGCCCACCCAAGATTGCCAATGACACCTTTGGGTTGCCCATTGTGGATGGAGCTTCTGGTAAACCCTGCCAAATGTGATTTCATCCCCGTTCTGGCGATGGGCAAGTTTATCACCAGTGCCCTCCACTCCCACACACATAACAACACACACAGAGACCACACAGGTGGAACCAACCCCCAGAACCAGGAGGGGCTTGAATGACGTTCAGATGGATATCCTAAGAGGCGTTAGGGTTGCCATTAAACAAATCTCATTGCGTCATCACGCCTTTAAATTAATGCCCCAAACCGGATTTATAGATATTTGAGTTTAGTTATGAATTATCAATGTTTGCAGGCAAAAATGCACGTTTTTTTATTTTTTGTTCTGTTTTGTACAGAAATTAAATCTTTATTTAATATTTTCTATTTATATATGAGGCAGCTATGTTTGAAAAAAACATTCCTGCTCAAATGACCAAATAAATAATAATATATATTATTTTTTTCCCCTGGAAAGAAACTCACACACCACACACAATTCTGGATAGGACCAATATGTCCTGCACATTTATATCCTGGTCAAATGCATCATCATCGCTGGTGTCCCCCGGGCATTCGTGCCCAATTTTTTTGCAGCCTGGACATATTTGGCCCCATATGTTAGATGTGCTTTTTATTTTTAAAACACATAAGTAGGATTACAGCTGGGATAAGATGTTTAGGATATATAATATGGAGCTTGAGGCCAGTTATAGTGGGATGCAAATAATAAGGACACAAAATAAACTAGACATTAGTGTCCAGGGATGCCAGTGTCCAGGACATATATAATGGTCCTAGTACAGTTATGGGTTTTCTGGATCTTTGCCTCTTCAGAATGCAAACAGAGGGAACCAAATGCTTGCCTTCTTCCCCCACACGCCATGTCAGTCTTGCATCCATGCTGCAAAATTAGCACACCTAGAATAACGCTACCCTCGAACTCGGGACTTGGTTCAGTATTTCTTGACGCCTGTGGCCAAGTGCCACCACCCTATTGCTGCACAAAACACCCTTACCCAGTGCGGTGCTCCGTTGTTCCTCCTGCTCTTTGGATTTGGATTCTTACCCACATCATCAACCACCTCCTTACAAATTTGGGGAGTTGGTGGGGCAGTGATGGCAAGCGGGCGATCTTGATGGACAGATTGGACATGGGCAGTCTGGACTCACCGCGTGGACAGACTGGATTTGCTACAATATTATTTTGCTGACACCTCCCTTTCAACGAGCCAAGGATCCTTTGATAAGAAGGAAGCATTTTCCCCCCACCTGTATCCTGAAGTGGTGTAGTCTCCAAGAGGGCTATACCGCATGCCTTTTTCTCACAATGCATACGTCGGCCTGGAATTTCTGGAATTATTTTGTTCACTGTCCCATATTTAGAATGGTTTTTCCTTTCCCTGCACCTTGTGGACACCGCTGCTGAGTGTTGGAAAGGTGAAGGCATCTCAAATAGCTTTCCAAATGGAACAAGAAAACCCCCCATCATCCAAAGGTCCTGCAATGTCACTTGGAAGAGGATCGGGACCATTTGTGCATTGAATGGAATACTTGAACCTGGTTTTACAAAGTGATGTAAGAAAACAAAACAAGAAATTGTACTATTTATCCCAGAGGAATCCAGGACGAACCCGGAGGATCCCGGAGGAACCTGGGAACTCTCTCCAAACTTTCTAGGCGGTCATAGTCGGGCTGCTTCTTTCCCGACTCTGCTTTTGATAGTTTTTGTGTAAATACATACATATTTAAGTTTCAACCCACAAACAGTGAGGACACAAAAAGGAAGCTGTTTTTGGCAGTGAGAGACTTTTTTGCCGCATTATTTTGTGGATCTGTTTGCAATGTCGTTCCAGTGCAATAAAGATATGGCAAAATGTGTAGCCAGCACGTCTCCATGAATTTTCTGTCCTGGAGGGAAGCAACGCTGGCTACAACCAACCATGGACCTCCCTAGTTTCAAGTCGGAACCTGGCTCTCTCTCTCGCTCAGTAGGGTCTACACTGAGTAGAAATGGTTTCATAGCGTTTTGGGTAAAAGGTTTTCACCAGCAGTGTCTGGAGATTGGAGAGTTCCTCCTTATACCCTGCTGTTGGAGGTATATAGAGTTGAACCTTGGTATCTGCTGGGGAGCTATTTTTCAAGAAACCCAAGATGGTTTCCCCCTCCCATGGGAATGACGCACCCAGGAAGAGGCAGACACAAATGGGGTTTGGTTCACATGTTTTTTGGTTCATATGCTTGTGGTTGGACTAGATGACCTACTGGGTCCCTTCCAACTCTAGGATTCTATGATTCTGCTCATTCATAGGGTTACATTGTTGATGGGGGAGGTTTCCGATAAGTCTCCAAGTGCAACAGTACAAATAATATTTCCAAGGCGGCAGTCCCAAAGGCACTCTGTCCTGGTGCCCCACCCCTAGATTTGCCACATGCCACATTGGCATTCCTGTCCCAGGGGACATTGAGGACACTGTGGAACCATGGCATCAACCATGGTCAGAGTGACCATATGAATGGAGGACAGAGTGCCTGGACCGTTATTGTAACGACACAGCTCATGGAGACATCCGTCGTCATTATTGTCATGACCTATGGGGGGGACTTCTGGGGCCCTGTGCCATGCACCCTGTTCTCTGAAGGGGAAGGGGGTACTAGGGGCTGGGTTTTTTATGTGAGGGTAGGTGCCAGGGGACTGGCCGGTCACTGGGGTGCCCTAGCTACTCCGTATCTGGAGCTGGCAGGGCAAAGGCCAGCTGGCGAGCCAAGAAATTTTCAAAGTCCCCAGCCCTTACTCTGGCTTAACATGG